>JASKGM010036613.1:4132-16546 GCA_034509205.1 Ceratonia siliqua
GATCGGTAAATTAAATTAGTTTTAATTTTTTTCAGTTAACACTTCAAAACACATCATATTCCAAAAGAAAAATTATTACTAAATTTTTACATGTACTCTATGAGCACCAAATTTTTATTTAGTGTTATGTACTGTTCATTCTGTTATGTACTGTTCTAAAGAAATATTATTTTTATAAAAAAAAGAATGAATAATGTATGACCTCGACTTAGAATTTAATATTCATAAAATAATATATAAAAATTTGATATTTTAATATCAAAAAATAATTTTTCTAATTCAAAACATGAATGAGATCTCACTCATTTGGTTTTTTTATTATAAGTGAAGTAACGAGAGATACGGTGAGTTTGTGAACAACAATGGACAGCACTACAATATTAGAGAGAGTAAGTATCTAAATTGGGGTTGTTAAGATGCACTAAATCTTTCGGCATTTAAATATAATATCTTTTTAAATTTTTAAATTTAAAATTTTTTAACAATTAATTATTGTATATTTTTAAAGAATTTTTTATATTTTTTTATACTATTTATTCATAATTTTTTGATATTATTTATTTATAAATATAAATTTTTTTAAAAATACAAAAAAATAAAAAAAATATAAAACCTATCTTGTGGCCGTAGGGATAGATTTTCTCATCTAAATTTTTAACATTCAAATAATTTTTTAATAGCACTTAAAAAAATATCACTCAAATTAATATTTTTAAATATTTGTATAACTAACATTATTCTGTTTCTATTTAAGAATGAAATCATGGGAAATGAATATTTTTATATAATGAGGAAAATTTAACAAAAATTATAACAACAAAATTAAATTCATTTACACTCAAATTTAGCTGGTTTACATATTCTATAACAATTCGTTCAAAGATCAACCTGGTGACTGGTGAGTGCACTAATCTTAACTTGGCTATTTATAACATCAACACTCAAAGTACAAACTACAGACCAAGTATAGCTAAGTTCGCATTTGCACCCTTTCACTCCTCTCTCGCGTTACGCCGCTTCGTCTTACTCCGCCATCCTTCCCTCCGTTTCGCTTTTGTTTCCGCCGCCGGGGCACCAGGCGGTTGTATACGGATTAACCCAACCAACGCAAAAGGAGTAGTGGGGGTGCTAATGGCGGCCACCGCAGCCTCTGAAGTCGCCGATGGCCCTGTGCTCAGCTTTATCAACAAGCGCATCCGTGCCCTCCGCAAGAAATTGAACCGTATTCTTCAGATGGAGGAGTCTATTTCCCAGGGTAAAGCAATCAACAAAGAGCAAGAAGAAGTCCTCCGCTCAAAGCCCGCTGTCTCGGCCCTCATCGACGAGCTCGAGAAGCTGCGTCAACCCCTTTCCTCTGCTGTTGAGGAAGAAGTTAATCTTGCCCTGCAAAACCACCAATTCTCCCTCTCCACCCAGCCCCTTGAAGAACATCATCAGAAAGCCGACGAACCCGAGTCCAGGAAGGAGGACTTCAACCACGTTGTGGTGGAAGATATTCTTAATCTGCTCTATTTTGGGTCCTTGTTCAATGTAAAGTCGCAGAATGATTTCACTTCAACGATGCTAACGAGGACCCACGAGCGAGGCTGTTGCTTGACCTACGACTATGTCACCGACGACGCAACCGATCTGCTTGGAGAGAAAGATTTGGATTTGATTTCTATGCTGGGTGGTCTATTGATCTCGCGGCCTGCGGATTCAAGTTTTTCTCACAAAAATGCGTTGCAGCGGTGCATAGAGCATGCGAAGCTATGGCTCGCGAAGGCAGATCAGCCAATTGATCCTAATGCTGATGTTTCATGTATTTTTCGGAATTTTCATTCTTTCTTATTTTGCTAGTTTTCTGTTCATTTCGTAATGTTACTTTCTCTACAACAATTTGGCTGTGCCATGTTGACTCTTAAGCTTATTTGTAGATGCCGGTTTGAGAGAGAGGTTAAATAAGATAATGTCTTCAGAATACTTCACCACCACACCTGAGATGAAAGCTCCAGTTGAAGTTGCTGCAGCAGCTGCTGGAAACTATACTTCTTTCCGGGTGCCAGTACATGGCTCCGTGGTACCTACCTCTGTTCCAGTCGAAGTGGAATGTGTGATTTCTCAGTCTCAGGAGAAGGTATCAGTGCTGGACTAGTCATTTTCGAGTCTTATAATTTGGATTTAAGTTACTGTTTATATATTTAATTTATAGTGTTGTCCTGCGTTAATAATTGTGAATTTAGCTGTGTTGTATGGATGCAATAATACAGCCTTGTTCTAGTTATCGTTGGTTACTTTCTATATATATATATGAATTGCTTCATTGAATAGGTCTATTTACCTTGTTTTGTTTGATGGAATAAGCTGTACTTCAATTCAGAGATAACTCTTTGTTTAATATGATAAACAAATAGGCGGAGAGGGAAGGGAGAAGAGTATCTGCTGATTTTGCTATTCTTTCTTTTCTTGCATCATGGACAATAATTTAGTTTCTGACCTTGTATTTCAGTAGTTGTAGAAAGCCATTAAGTTCCTAGACAAATGTTTCTGCAGTATGATGTGCATTGACATTTGGCTTGGATCAGACATGAAGGGTAGTCATCAATGCATAGACAATTAAGCAGAACTATATCTGGTAAACTACCTTTGTTTCATGACCTGGGAAGATTGTGGTATTGATCCTTGTGTTGTTGCCACAAAGTGCCAATATCAATGGCCGCCAGAATTGCCCATTGAATAGCTTTGATAATATTTAGGTAGTAGCTTTAGAAAGTAAGTAGATATATAGGAGTAGTTATATCAAGTTTCACGTGTGCTTGAGATAGAGTAGAAGTTACTAATTCACTTAAGTCAGAAATGTTGCTACTGGGAGCTGAGATGTATATTGCTCTCTGTAAATTAATGAATGGTTTGTTTTCTGCCATGAGTTATTAGGAACAAAGTATTCTGCTATAGATATTTGTGTAGAGTAGAGTAACCCCCTTGTCCAAAGCTTGAGATAAGGAGATATATATCAGGAAGTGTACAGTCTGTGCTTCTGCATGCCTGCCAGTAGATTATTGTTTTGAATTGCATGATGCTTCCCCTTTACCAATTTTATACACTGCCATAGAATATAGTATGTTGAATTTTGGTCTATATTGTAAATCTGCTATCTCCTCAAACCTTGACAAAAAAGTTCAATCCATACCACCGATGTCCAAAAGTCCTGACTGGGAAGTTACATGATAAGGACCCCGAACATCAGAATGAGCAATTTCAAAGAGGGACACAACCCCTTTATTGACTTTGGGAATAGGAAGCACGGTGTTGTTTGGTATTTTGACATGACTCACAAGATAAAGATAAACTAGACATACTCACTAACTCAACACAGACACAAAGCACAACACACAACACTCACACAAAACAACACTGTCAACATACACAATACTCACAACACAACAGAACACACTCAACAAAAAAGACTCCACTCGATTTCATGCTTTGGACTTTCCTGGCTAGATATTTAACTGTATTATATATAGATAGGAATATGAATGTAGTACGTGTATTAGATCCTGCTAGTACTAGGATACTTATCCTACTACTAAAATCCCATATACTTGTATTCACTTAACAGGGTGCAATTGAGTTGAGCTGAACACCTGGGGTTTGTGTCTCCTTGTTAAGAAAAGGGTTCACTCAAGATTGTCTCATAAAAATAATTGAGTAAATTTTAAAGTTTGACCTTTACATATGTTCAAAAAAGGGACTTTGCATATTTGGCTTGCCTAAGATATCTAGTCTAAACAAGCAGATTTCAAGCCTTCAACAAGATTGACAATGTTAATGAAGAATTACAATGAAAACAAGGTATAGTTAAAAACTTAAAATAGTACCATAAACAAAACTCCATAGTAAATCACCATGGCTGCTTGCGGCAAGTTTTGTGAAGCTGCCTGCAACAGCACCAGGCTGCCACAATATATGTAAAACTGACACTACAGCAACAATATTGCGTAAAGTTCACAGTTTATGCATTCAGATGTACTCAATCATGATATTATGCAATCTCCAACAACAAACTACAATACACTATTCAATATATATTTTTTTATTAAAAACAATCATCATTCAGACAGAAGAAAACTGTGAGAGTACTCTTGGTCCAAGGATTGACTGAGTGGAAAGGGTATGAAATGAATGAGAAACAAAGACTACTTTGATTAAATTTATATCAAAACCATGTGTTTGGTTTGTTATAAGTTATAATAAATAAATATTTAGTAGCTGAGCTTCCCAGGGCCTTAAGTGGAAAGCACTTAAGGTTGGTTCATTCAAATAATCAGGCTAAGTTAAAGCGTGAGTTTGTTTGATTAATTAAATGGTCAAGCTTTTAGGAAGGCTATGCTGTGACAGAGTAGCTCGCAGATAGATCATCTCATATACACCCCTATATCCTGTCCTTGCTTGTACTTCTCAGTTACTGTTTATTTGCTGAATAGATTGATGAGATGCATAAGATTGCAATAGTCTCTCCGTTTTGGCTTTGGATAGAATCATCCACGTCAGGTCCTTATCCTTCACCCTTCTTTTGTTTTTCTTTTTACAATTCTGTTATTAAGCATAGTGTGATGTTGGGAGTTATGAATCAAAAGAATAACACTACGGATCCTTGACTGATGGTGTTAGATACTGTTTAACTTTCTTTTGTTTATATTTTTTAAATATTGGTTTTGCCCCACCAAATTTTGTTTTTATAATGTGGATGTGTAATCTGAAATTTCCATATTCATCGAATTTCCTCTCTTATTATATATATTGGGAGGAATAAAAACTCGATATTATTATCCTCTGAAATGGGTCTAAGTGCAACTTAGTGTACGCTTCACCCTGTAGATGGCATTATGTGTATCTCTGAATCAGAAGAATACACTACAGATCCTTGGTTGATGGTGTTAGACTGTTCAACTTTCTTTTGTTTATATTTTTCAAATATTGCTTTTTCCCACCATTTTTTATTTATTTATAATGTGAATGTGTAATCTGAAATTTTCATAGGTGCTTGCTATGCTATTCCAAGAGTAGCCTTACTCTTGGTCTCTTGGAGTAGCATTTTAATTTTTTTTTTATAATTTTATTTTAAGAAATAATTTAAAAGAATCTAAAAAAAAAAATCCATAACACAAGTATTCAAAAATAAATAAATAAAAATAAAACAAAGAAAAAGTAAAAAAAAACTCTTTTAATTTTTTTTTAGATTCTTTTAAATTGTTCCTTAAAATAAAAATTATAAGAAAAAAAAATGGAGTAGCTTAGCAAGCACCATTTCCATATTCATCAAATTTCCTCTCTGACTATATATTGGGAGGAATGAAAAAGGATATTATATCCTCTGTGCAGGCACTGCTGGGTCTAGTCAACTCAGTGCCATCTTCGCCCTCTAGATGGCATTATGCGTATCTTAGGGTGTGCAGCAAAAAATTTCAGTTTTCATGATCAATGTTTTACAAGAATTAGCTAAAAGCCTGTTCTCTACAAAAAGCTTGTGTTTATTCACTCTCAAAAACTACTTTTATTATCAGGGCAAACATAGCAAAGACCCAAAAAAGTGCTTTTTACTCTCGTAAAGCATATTTCTTGAGATAAAAAGCATGGCTGAACAGGTTATATTCATGCCATAGGTTGGTTCTGTAGTTTGCCTGAACCTAACACATGCATTTAGAACGTGCCTTTGCACTAGTGTTGTTTTTTTGTTTAATTTTTTGATGTGTTCTAATTTCTAAAATGTTCTTTCATTTGCTAATACATGTCTACCCTTTTGCCTCCATTCAAAATTGGTAATTGTTTGTGTAACTTGGATTTGATCAATGATAATCAGCTACTCTTTCTTGGACTAATTTTCTGAAATTTCCAAATCTGCTCATTTGGTTTACAGCAGCCAGCAGGTGATTAGTACAGAAGTGTAATACAGTCTTCTACTTTTTGTTTTAGAATTTTCGATAAGATGAACTGTCTATCAATCAAATTCTCCCTTCTTTATTATTTTTTTGTTAGGCTAAAGTTTATTTTAACTTGGGAGCCATGTTTAGATATGATTTTATGGTTTTTATAAGGTTAACTGACAAGTTCCATTTACATTTTGTAGGATGAAGGAACAGCAAATTTTCGAAGACATGAATCTGGAGATGATCAGTTTGATCCTGATGGGGAACTTCAGGTGCTTATAGTTTTGCCGAGATAGCTTGTTGAAGTAGAATTTGTGACTTTATCTGATATGATGTTAAAGGCTTTTTCTTTACGCAGGACGAAGTAGAATCAGAAAATTCATCTGAGGTAGTGTCAGTTCAACAAGAACAGGTCAAACCACAGGCAGACATAGAGTACAATCAGAGAGATGTAGAGGCACGAGAGCAACAGTATTTCCCCAGGAGGGCTTATCAGAACCAAAGAGGTGGCCGTGGTGGTGGGAGTGGTCGGAGGGGTTATTCAAATGGGCATGGAGGTCGGAGTGGTGGCAGAGGAAGTGGTTACCAAAATGGGCGCTACCAATACTACGACCAGCCTGGAAATTATGATCCAAGGAACTATTATAACAATAGAGGAAGAGGCGGCAGAGGTGGTGGTCACTTTTACAACAACCATGGTTCAGGTGGTCAAGTCAATCATGTTGCAGGTGATGTGGGGGAGCAATAATGATTTTGTTCATAGTATTTATTAGTTATTACCTGTTCTAGGTGGTGAACTTTTTTATTCGCCTGGCATGAAACATATTTGAACAATTTTGTTGACCAGACTCCACCATTTTGTAGTCTGGTCAATAGTAGACTCTTGTTAGAAATCTTACAGGAAGAAACTACTTGCAGAGATCTGATGTTCTTGAATGTAGCTTTTAGACTTCCAATCTGATGTAGTGTCGTATAGTTGAACCTCATTAGAAAAACCATCCTGCATTCTATGGAGGGATTAACAATTCTGAGGTGCCTCTGGAACCAACATGGTAGTAAAGTTTCATCTTTGTTGCTACGGAGACAGTCAATGTATGGGTGTAAAAAGAAGGCCTGAAAAAGTTCCAAGGAGTACCGTGATTGATGCCTTGGTTGGAGAAGTCTGTTTAATGTGAAATTTTCAGCCTCAAATCAGTCTGCATGTCCCAGTCTGCACAATACACACAAACACACAACACAACATTCACAAAGCACTACACACACGCTTCCAAGCAAAGTATGATATGCTGGGATTTTACCAAGCAGACAGGATACTAATGCTTGGATTTTTTATTTGTAGACTTTTATATAGTTTAATATATTTATTATTTAAATGTTAAAAATATTAAATTCAATTATATAAATTATAGGAAAATGATGCTCATCACATGATAGTCCTCATAAATTTTACAAACATATTTTATATTTTTAAAAAAATCATGGGGATGCGTGATATGAATGGTTAAATAAAATATTTGTGAAAATTTATGAAAAATTTTATTTGTGAGATAGCATCAAAACTTAGTTTTAGACAAAACGTAAATAGGACCTGTAATAAAAAAAGTCAACGATACAAATTTTTAAATATTACTTTTATATAATCATGTCCGCAAGCACCATAGAATTTTCCCACGTATAGAAATGTAAAGACATTGCATGCCGACATTCAAAGTCATATTGCCTCTTTTCCGTTTTAGTATTATGAATTTGGTGTATTCTAGCCTTGTGGCTAGGCTATCAAATTAACCCAGCTGGGAATATGATGCGAAAATAACAGCCAGGAGAGCTCCACCTACAAAAGAAGGATTCTTTTCTTTCACTGATTAACTCATTTACCTCTCTCATTTTCTTTTTCCTTCTTCGCTTTTTATCTTCTATGAAGTTGATTAATTGTAACATTCTATAAACAGCACTCTGAACACTGTAAGAATTATAATTTTATATATAACAACCAGTAAGTAACAGAGCGATTAGTTTTATCTAATTCTATAGATGGCGGTAAATTTTAGTGCCAGAAGTAATGTATTAGCGAATCTATGATCTCTGCACTTTTGGCATCATTTTTTGCCTTTAACTTATCTAGTTCTTTGCTTCTTTTCTTTCTTCTTCTTTCTCTTCACAATATTTTTATTCCCTGGTGTGAGATTGCGACTTAGCGTTAAATTAATTCATAAAAATAGATGCCCCTTTGAGCCGCAATTCAATTTGTGTAGCATCTCTTAGAGATTTGATCTTACAGAAGATCATAGGCTCATATTTTATAAAGCACATGTACTAATTAAGTGATCAAAGTAAACCTTCTTTAGTGAGTTTATTAATTTTCTGTCCCTGCAGAGGATATAAACAATCGTTCTGCTTTTTTTTTTTTTTCCTTTTCTGATGACAAACAGACACCGTTCTTTATGATGTTTTTTCTCCACTGATGTCAGAATAATGAGAACAACTATTGTCAGATAAAAGCTAATGAAGAGGGTTTTGTCATACGCTAGTAATTATGCTGCAAAAGTTGAATAAAATTAGCTCACTATATATGGGTTCATTTAACAGCTTAGCATTTACAAGAATCTGATCCGTTTTAAAAGAAAATAATAAAGTAATTTTCCCACTACCTTTATAGTTATATTTAAACAACCAAATGCTATCGTCCATAGCCACTTACAAGCCAAAGCTCAACCCATCATATAGGCTTAGATCAATTTGGTGTTTGTCTCAGTGAAATGGGAGCCAACTATTCCAATTTTGAGTTTGCTGCTGATAGATCATCAGCACAGTCATCCCGCATCATCACCTTCCATTCTACTGCTAAATGGAAGGCTCACTTTGATGCCTCCAAAGTAACTAACAAGCTGGTGAGTTTTAGTAGTTATAACTTATAACTTCCGCATTATTACCACTACTTCACTGCCAAAACTTTGGGTTCTTATGAGATATATAATATTTCTGTGTTGAAGATGGTGATCGACTTTACGGCCACGTGGTGTGGACCCTGCAAATACATGGATCCGATTATCAAAGAGTTTGCTGCAAAATACACCGAGGTGGAATTCATTAAGATTGATGTGGATGAGTTAATGGTATATTCTTTTTTCTTACTCAATAATTAATGTTTAGATCATATATATCAGTTAGATAAAAGTGGGGAAATGGAAACAGGAGGTGGCCCAAGAGTTCCAAGTGCAAGCAATGCCAGCATTCATACTGATCAAGAAAGGGAAAGTTGCTGACAAGATGGTGGGAGCAAGAAAGGAGGAGCTGCGGAAGCTGATTGAGAAACACAGGAAATAAGAGACTGTATTGCACCGTAGTTAATAAAGTCAACAATATGGCTAGCTCTGCAATATTATTAGCTACGTACTGTGTGACCTTTACTAGGAAAGAAGAATTATATCTATAGCTAAATAAGTTGGTGACTTGGTGCCCTTGTTTCTCATGAAGATGACATTGTAATATGGAAAGCTTTAGGATATGTTTAAGAATCCAATCTATGTTTATTTAGGATGGGTTAAACTATTGTTTCATTTCCTGGAGATTGGATATATGGAACCACACTTTATTATTATTTTTTCTAAAACCTTTTTTATTTTTAATGAAGAGTGTAATGCGCTAAGACTATATCTAAAATCCTAATTTAATTTGATGTAAACTTTTAGTAGTGTAAAACTAAACGGACTGCTAGTATAAAAGCTACACCTTTTTCACAGAATGACATTTAATGAATTCTTTAGAGTTAACACAAATAAAAATAAAAGTACCTCTTTGTTCACCAATTATATTCATAGTGGACCAATGAGCTTGTGGAGTCGTTTAATTCAAAGTTGAGAATTATGAACTCAAATTTATTCTGAGCCAAATTTGTTGGAATAATTTTATATATGTGGACTGGTATAATTAAAATATTATTGTGATTGTAAATGAGATAAACAAATTAATTAATTAGTTTGAGGTCTATAAATACACTTAATTTGTTTTTAATTAACTAATTAAATTAAATTAAATTTATGTTACCAGACTCAATAATATTTTAAAAATATTTTTTGGTAATATATAGTATTGATTAAGGCATAACATGTTTGTTATTATCTATTTGCACTTAAGACCGACTTATTGACTTGTTGGGAAGTTTCACAAACCGACCTATTGAGCTTAATAAACACATACTGACAAAAAAAAGAAAACATAGAGGGGAGTCTCAGGCAAATAGTAAGGAGCATCAGTTTTCCCTCTTGCAAGCTTGTTTGGCGCGACATGTTTAGAACTGAAGCAAAGGTGTTAAAGATCTTGTGGGAGGTAACTCTGAATCTTTTGTTTATTTTGCCCTAAATAAAATGAGTGATCTTGGTATTTCACCATTTTGTTGTTTTATACTGTATGATGGTGAAAATAATTTTAACAAAATTAACTAAAAAAATTATATGCATAGTAGTACACACATATATACTTAAGTAAATTTTTTTAAAAAAGTTAAGTAAACTCAAATGCAGTCAATATAATACCATCTATAAACTATACATTCGTCTACATTATGAGAATAAAAAAGTGCATAGGTTGACCGCATCAAGAAGTAGATTAAATTGAAGTTTGTACAAATTAATTAGTCTGGACATGACCGTTTGTATATTGATAATTTTTTTTTTCATTTTTTGTCACAAACATCTTATTTAACAAAATAATATTACTTATACACATTTCATTTTATATATTGTTGATATAATATCATCTTTTAAGCAACCTCATGCAAATTTTGTTGTCAAATTCCTGCAGTGTGTGAAGAAAGGTTGTATCAATACCATTACTCATTTAGAATATATATGCATGAATATGTTACTATTTTTCCCTAAGCATCACAATCAATTGGATTTTGGATGCTTTTTTATCATCAAGATCTTCAGGAATAAACCATATTACTGGCTAATGAAGAATGTCAATACATGCTTTGTCACTAATTACCTCTCTTATAATTATATTATTTTATATTTTTCTTCGGTTGATAATACCTCTCTTAAAAGCACTTCTGAGTAGGAAAAAAAAAAGTGCTGTACATAACAATGACATTACTGCTTCAACGTTACTTCAATTCAAATTCTTAAATTCCAAAGGCATTAAGGTATTTATTTGTTTCTGAAAGAAGAAGCAAACTTTATCTGTACACATCATATATATGTATATATATTGTATAGCAAGTAGCCAAGTAGTTATAAAAGATCGCATTAGATTCAATGATAATGGTTTTGGTTGAATGAAGAATATCTTAATGAATCTGTGGCTGGCGAAGTTAGGAAGTTGTAAGCCTAGAGTTCTTTTCATACTTTTCAGTTCATTTTCTTATTCTTTCTCACTTGTATTTCTTCTTTTTCTTTAGACTATTGCGATCATAAAGTAGATTCTCCTAGCCCCAATTCGATTTGTGTAACAGCTCATAGATTTAGATTTAATAAAACATCACGAGTTCAATTTATTTGGAGTGGGAAAGTTCAGATGCTATAGAAGATTTCAATCCATATATGTCTTCCCCTCTTATCATAAAGAAACAATGCTTTTATCATTTCTTTCAACCTATACCAAAAGAGAAATAACCACCGTTCTTTATGGTTATCTCATATCTGGGTTTCTTTTTTTGTTAAAAATTTATTTATTCTGTGGTCCCCTTTAACTTGTCTAACTTTTAATGTACTGCTATATATGTATATATTCTAGAGAAAATTATTCTTAGGTGCCTGTTAGGTATCATTACATAAAGGGAGCCAACAATTTTGGTACTCAAAAATGGGAGAATGACGATCAAATGTTTCTTCTATATTAATGTCAATCCTGGAATATTAATCTGTATAATTACCTATGAATGTCAATGGCCAAAGAATTAGAAATTGACATGACAAGGAACTGCAGAATATATGAAATATCCCGAAAAGATTTCTTTTTATCAACTGCCCAGTCAATTAATTTCATAACGATAACTTATTATGTACATAACTAATCCCTTTATTTTCTGGTGCTATTTGGCTCTGATAAATGATCCTCAACATCTTCAAGAACAAGCAATGTTATCAGCCAATTAATGTAGCTGTTAAAGAATCATCAAAGGAAGAGGATCCACAAATAAAAATAATGAGAAAGAATAGAATTTAAGAGCATTAATCTTGTTTGGATCAAAAGGACTGAATGTGGCTACCCAGTAATTTCCTTGGATATATTCTTCAGACAAGTCATCTCATGATTTAATTTCAGGTATACTAAATGAATAGGAAGGTTCTATTCAATAGAACTGAAACCAGAAAGTGCACTAGCTATAGGTTCATCATCCTCAAACTAATATAATATATAATTGTTTTATTTTTCCTTTTTTCTCTTACAACAGTATATCAGAAACACTGACTTTGAATGCATAATTGTATTGATAAAGGTAGCAGCAACTGTACTTAATTCATTTGTAATATATTCAGAAATTTGATTTCTAATAGAGGAGATA
>JASKGM010036624.1:8206-55905 GCA_034509205.1 Ceratonia siliqua
CCCCCCCCCCCCCCCCCCCCCCCCCCCCCCCCCCCCCCCCTTCTATAATTTGTGTTATCTAACTGTTGCAGAAATAGGGAGAGCGAAAGTTAGGGAGAAAAGGTAGGGACCAAACAAAATATATTATTGAAAGACTGACGGTGTATTGTGTGTACATTCCCTCAAACTCTATTTATACTAATATTATAACCACACAGCCACACAGACATTTATACCATTTACTTTGGGTGAGCAACAGGTAACTGTTTTCTTAACTATCAAGACTTTCCTAAATCCTTAGTACTCCTAAATCTGTAAATGTAATACCTCTTAACAGAGTGCACTACAAGTAATTATTTTCTTAACGGACAATGCTTTTCTAAATCCTTAGTACCTCTTAACACTAACCAGTAACCGGTTGGCATAATCTGTTGCAATTGAAATTTACATTTCTCGAATGTCATTTTTCTAGTTTATTTATTATAATATGTTTTCCCACCCATTCAATTGTCTATATCTCAAAATCAGATACAATGCAGATCAGAAAGTTTGAATATAAATGATCCTAAATTTTTAGTGTATGTCTTTATATTGGTTTCAGCTAGAAACAGGTGTAGATGGCTTGTTTGAAAGCTTTGCGAGGTTGGATTCACGTATTTCAAGTGTTGGTCAGACTGCTGCAAAGATTGGAGATCATCTTCAGGTAGAGTTCTTCAAAGATTCATTAATGTTTGCAAATGAATTATGATTCCTCCTTTACTTAAATTGTATGCATAGGTTAAGTATTCCTATATCTTTGAAACATAGTCTTATTACTATTACTCTTATTACTTGTCAGAGTGCAGATGCTCAGCGGGAAACTGCCAGTCAAACAATTGAGCTGATAAAGGTAATACCAGTTAGTTCATTTGGTTTATAGTGTCTTTCTCTTTCACATCAGGAAATTGACCTTCATGGTTGATTTAATTCCCTGCACTCTGCAGTACTTAATGGAGTTTAATAGCAGCCCAGGCGACTTAATGGAGCTTTCACCTCTATTTTCTGATGACAGCTGCGTTGCTGAGGCTGCTTCAATTGCTCAAAAATTACGTAAGATTACTTTTTTTTCTTAAATAATTTATTATTTTACATAATCTCTGCTAATTTTGATCATTTTCAGGGTCATTTGCTGAAGAAGATATTGGAAGACAAGGCATAGCGGTCCCATCAGTGGTGGAAAATGCAACTGCTAGCAGAGGATTGGAAGTTGCAGTTTCTAATCTACAGGACTACTGCAATGGTCAGTAATTTCAATAAAAACTTGGACAGAACAGATTAGCATTGGATTAAAATTGGAAACATATATTCATAATGAAAATTATAAAAAAAAAATCATTTTGTTTAAAAGAATAATGAAAGGAAATACAGTTAAATATACTTTATGTTGAAATTATTACTATTGCCATTTCTGTACTAATCTTTTAAGAATGAGAAAGTGCCTTGTTTCAAATCTATGAAGTTTTTTTGGTCTGTTGAGATCATGTTACAATTGTAAATACAATTATAATGCTAATAACAAGGGAAACTGAGTTAAACTGTCCTCTTATTGTTAATATATTCTAATCTTTTGCAGTTAGATCTAAAGAAGATTTATTTGGTTGTTTGTTCCATATCTTTGATATTGTTTTTTATTCTATATAATATATATTTTGGACTTGATGGAGAGTTTCTGGTTCTATTGTGCCTAAAAACAGTTATTTCACTTTAGACCCTACATCTTTACTTGCATTAAGCTAGGAAGCTGAATATAATCCCATAGAAGATTTTTAGTCACATACATTATGGCGCTAACAGCGACCAAGTAGTGAACAGAGATCAATAGTTCACCAGGTTTGCTTTCCATTGAGCAGAAAGATTGACCACAGACCACTTTTGCAAAGCTGATTAGCCAGCTTTTTGTAGATGGAAAATTAAAGGCAGTTTTATTTATCATTGTTGTTGACTGAATCATTAGGCTTATTGGTGACATCTTTTTGGTCTCCTGGCATTTATCTTATTTGTTACAACAATCAAATGGAATTTGGAATACAATTGACTGTACCGAATGAGGAGTTCATGTTTGGAATCTTTCTGAAGCAATTCTTCATGCTTTTTTGCATTAATGTTTTTGTTCTCTATGTCACACACTCACACTACATGCACTATCACTCTCTAAATGGACTGCTTTATAATTTCTTGAGGACCTCTGCTTTTATTTTGTATTCTTATGTCTCATATTTCTTCAATATAGTGCGATCAAAATGTAACAATATTGAGGAAGCGGCTAACTTGTTCACTGGCTATCTCATGCAAAGCCTAGTGGCTATTTTGTTCCTTAAAGTTCACCTCAAGATACACTATTCGACATCAGTTAAATTCTACCTTAGCCCTTTACGAGGGCACACTGGCTGAATTTTTTTTTTTTTTCTTGTTTATAAGAAGATAAGCACAAACAGGCCACTTTAATCATGTGCTTTTGGAGCAACTGTTGATATTTAAATAATATTAAGAAAAATATATCTAGTGGCATCCCATATATATTAAACTTTGGTTTTCTTAGTGATAAATGTTTCATATTTCTTTTTCTATTTCTGCAGAATTGGAAAATAGATTGCTGGCTCGGTTTGATGCATCCTCGCAGAAAAGAGAATTGTCTACAATGTCAGAATGTGCCAAAATTTTGTCACAGGTTATCAAGCGTTGTTTTCCCGGATTACTTCTCCCTTTCTTTTTCTCTCTTCCCCTCTTTGATATTTCTTTAGCCACTCAGATATCACCTTTGGTGGAGTTTTTTTTACTGATGCATGATACAATCTAAAATTGTTGGTAGTAGAAATGATATACTAGACTGCAAGATCGACTAAATAAAACTATATTTAATAACTGGAGAAGAAAGATACTTATGCCTGCCTATTGCTTAGTGAACATTGTAATTTGGGCATTGGAGTTTGCTAGATGTTGTATAGGTGCATATACTACTTGGAATTCTTTTGTTGTGTTAACAGGTCAGCAACTCAGCATATTAAGTCAAACTTGTTTTGCATTCAACACTGTCAAACAGAAATCCGTAATATATATAAATTCTAGAACTACTTTTCACTGTACATTTTACTGTTCATAAGCCGTAAGCTAGCCACACAGCTTATTCGGCTTCATTTTCCATTTACTTTGTTTTATTTCACTCATCATCTCTCTTTTTCCTCTATTGTCTTTGTCCCTTTTTTCCCCTTCTTTTTATATCAATTTATTGGTGAACCTTTATCTGTCCTTTTCTATTTCTTCTCACTCCCCCTTCCACTTCCCTGTATCCCTTTTATTCCTCTTTTTTCATTTGTTTCTCTCTCTCCTTAATTTCTTCTTTCCATTCTTCTAAGCTCTTGATCCCACCTTCATATTTCTTTCACATACCCCCTAAGCTCACTAATTTCTTTTTGTAATATTAGCTCAATCCCAAATTCCCAATTGCAAAGGATGTTGCAGTTAAACGATGTTGGAAGCATTACATGTGTTTTGTGTTTTTGAGTTGTATATGCACTGATGGCTCTATTTTTTATTTGCAGAGAATGATGGCTCTATTAGAAATGAGTGTTATATCTGGAATTTTTTCTTAACATTTTATCCAGACTTGATGTAGAAAACTTAGTTTTTTCCTTATCCAAAATATCTAATTGAGTGGGGATTAGATTCAAATTTCGTAAATATTTATTGTTATTGTTTTAGGTTGCAAGATATTTGATTTTTTTATTTATTTTTAAATTTTTTTATGATGATATTTGTTTCTTATATTTTTATGAAATTGATTATTCTTTTATTTTAACTTTTTTTTTTATCCATATCTATATTTATTTATAGAGATAATTCCATTTAGGTGCCCTTAAATGCATTGTATTTCATAGCAGTGCCTTATGAGTTATGAGGTTTATTTTTCTCATTGGATCTCAAGTAATTTTAGAATGGAGCCTAAAAATCATATCAAAAGGAAAATAAAATCTCATAAGGAATTATTATGGAATATTGGTGCTACTGAGGACAATAAAAAATAAGTTACTCATATTTGTATTTTTTTTTAGATTTTATGAAATATTTATTCAAACAAAATTATAAGATTATGAAATTATTAATGACAAAATAGGGTGTCCATGCCTCTAAATTCAATCATGTTTAGCTCAAGCATACCTTAAGAGTACATTCCCAAACATGGTTTACATAATATCATAAAAAATTATGATAATATTTAAATATTAATGTTTCGATGTCCATTATAATTTTCAATTCAAAATATTTACAATAAAGAATTAAATATATTATTAAGCTGCATTTTGACATCTCTTAAATATTAAATTGAGTTTTACATGTCACAAATTTATGAAAGCATTCATCATATATTTGTAATTATTTACTGTTCTTTATGATGCTTTTGAGATAAGTTCTAATGCTATTCAAAATTAAAAATTCAAATTTTTTATCTTACAATTATAAATGCATATTAAATTTTTTTCAAAATATTATTTATTTTTGTAATTATATCATTTATACATAGAACAAAATAACTCTCTGTGCATCACACGGGTACCATCCTAGTAAAACTGTAATTAATGATATGTAAAATACACTTAGTGGTTTCTATTAAAAATAAAGAACACTTAATGGTATGGAAGGTTACTTTCAAATATATTTACTTTGCTTCCTATTCTCATGGTATGTATTCCTGAAGCAGAGATAAAAAATTTCAGTAGTTTGAGTGTTTGTAATAATATATAAAATTTTATATTATTGATGGACGTGTGCATGTGTCAATATATTACAGTTTTGCAATGCAGTTCAACAGGGGTACAAGTGCCATGCAACATTATGTGGCAACTCGTCCAATGTTTATTGATGTGGAAGTCATGAATGCAGACACTAGGTTGGTTCTTGGTGACCAGGGTGCACATGCTAGTCCTAGTAATGTTGCTCATGGGCTTTCGTCTTTGTACAAAGAAATCACAGGTTTGAAAGTTGAAGTATGTTAGATATATATATATTAAAACCATTGATGGGCCTCTTCCTGATATCTTAAGCTTTTGAGAATAATTAATTCTTGACATGGTATCTAAGTCTTTGTGACCAAATGCTCAAGAGTTTGGTCTTTACTGGCCCCTTGTTTCAGCACGAGATATGAAGAGTATGTATTTTGTCCACGCTTTAAGTTCAAAAGGCTTTTGCATGAAGGGGCGTGTTGGAAATATACATTAAAATCATTGATGTGCCTCCTTCTAATAGATTAAGCTTTTAAGATGAAATGGTTCTTGACAAAGTATAGTGACTTCTATTAGTGATAAGTATATTTTCTTCATGGAATTGGTGATAGCATGGTGATTTGTTTCAGACACTGTTCGCAAAGAAGCAGCAACAATCACAGCTGTATTCCCTTCGTCCAATGAGGTTATGTCAATTTTAGTTCAGGTACCAAAGGACATGGTCTTCGCCTCATCGTATGGTTTTTAAGAGATAGCATTGTTGGTATTTTCGTAACCATCACTTGTTATTTTTCTCTTGTAATTCTTTCTGCAGCGAGTTCTGGAGCAGCGAGTCACTGCCCTTCTGGACAAATTATTAGTAAAGCCAACTCTTTTAAATTTACCTTCCATGGAGGAAGGTGGACTCCTATTAGTGAGTATTACTATACCAACTGCCTTCATTATTATTGTCCAAGGGCCAGTTTGACAGCAAGCTGATATTGATGTGATTTGCATTTGATTTGAGGCTTCAGTATCTCAGAATGCTGGCAGTTGCATATGAAAAGACACAAGAACTTGCTAGAGATCTACGAGCGGTGGGTTGTGGTGACTTGGATGTTGAGGGTAATGAATTAACTTTAAATACTGCTAGTTCTATTTGTGCATAAGTTTTTTGTACTTGGTGTCATATTGTCTGTTTATGAGTGGTAATTCCTGGCAATGTTTAAGTACAAGCAAATTGTTTTGTAGCCAATACATGACACCCAATAGTTTTTCAGTGCTTATAAGTTTATTATCGGTGGTCATCTGCCTTCAATATTATTTGCTCCTGGGAGTTATGTTGCAATTGTTGTGGGGACCTTGTCATTTAGTTATAGCATTGGGTAAATCTGAAAATGCTGTTAGCACTGTAGTTTCATACTTAATTGCTTGCTTTCAAGGAAGAGGCAATGGCATCAGTTTGATGGTTTATATTTCTCATGGTAACCTTGTTGACGTAGTTATTATTTGGCTTAAAAGATAAGACTATAATAAATCCTTGAGTTCCAAGTGCTCTCGTCTTTCCTCTCTTGGCAATCTTCAAGTAGGCTTTGGCCTTCCTTGGTTTTATTCTTTCACCCCATCTTACAGATATGTACCGCTGGTAGATATGCTTCATTCTTATTTTTCTATTGCGTTGTATGGCAAATCTCAGCAAATATTTTAAAAATTAAAATCAATTTGCTGGATTTAAATTTTACTCTTTTAAAATGAAAGGCAATTGTTCTGTCGTCCATGTGTTTTGTGCTGGAATTGGAATTATTTAAAGTTCTTATTAGGTAACTTGACAGAAATATTTTTTATGGTTCAGGTCTGACAGAATCTTTGTTTTCAAATCAAAAGGATGAATACCCTGAATATGAGCAGGCATCTCTTAAACAATTATATCAAGTGAAGGTTTGCACTTGTTTCATTTTTTTTTCTTCCATTCAAATAGATTTGGTTGCAAAAAAGCTGTATGTGGGTTAATGCAATGCAGAGGGAAGAACTGCGAGTTGAAAGCCAGCAGATATCTGATTCATCTGGGACAATTGGACGCTCAAAAGGAGCTTCAGTAGCTTCTTCTCAACAGCAAATATCTGTTACTGTAGCATCAGAATTTGTGCGTTGGAATGAAGAAGCAATTTCAAGATGTAGTCTCTTTTCTTCGCAGGTAATCACTTGTTTCTGCTATTGAAAAGGCTTTCTTCCCTACCAAAAATATTGTTTGCAAAACCTCAGCCTAGTAGTCTCTTGAGACTGTAGTAAATAAAATAACCTCAGCTTCATGCAATCCCACTGGATCTCTGATGCCTTACATATTTATTTTCTTCCTCTTGGTGTTCCATGTAAAGAAAGAGGTAAACTTGAATAGAGTTACCAATTTGGATGCTTTATAGAAAATGGGTCTTGGGGGGCATCTGTTTATGTGCACCATTAAGATGAATTAAATATTAAGCTGAAGTGCAGATTTATTTGTGTTGAGGCATGGGCTTCCACATCCCCACTATTATTTATTTGTCCCCACGAGCATGTAATGCGCATCTGGGGGCGGCTCCCGAGGATCGAACCCCTTACCTTATGTTAAAGGCGAGGCCAACCCTGGTACCACTGGTTGGCCTCGCCTTTAACATAAGGTACGGGGTTCGATCCTCGGGAGCTCCCCCCCCCCCAGATGCGAAAAATGTGTCTACGAGGACAACTCAACAATAGTGCCTATGCGGAAGCCTATGCCGAAACAATTTGGTTTTCTTCTTTGAACAACGAGTACAAAGCTGAATTAATTGAACTGAATATGTAGTATAGGCGAGTTAAGCTTGAGATACATATTTTTTTATAATTGTATGTTTACCACTGATAATGCAAAACAATATTAGAACAAATTTATATAAATTTGTTCTAATATTGTTTTGCATTACCAGTAATCATTTTCTTATGGGCCTTGTGTTTTGTTTCATTGGCTTCCTTGTGCAAGTGCAAGTGAGGATAACTTTTAGTATATTAAGATTAATATATAGTACCTATGGATACTCTCATCTGTGTCTATATGTGTGCTGATTAGTTAGTTCAATTCATTCATCTTTTGCTGTACAACTATAATTGGTATTGAGTTGGATGTGTATCTGTTGTTTCTGCTCAAGTGGGATCAAAATGTTATCTGTAAACTCTCAACAAGGACAAAAATGTTGGTAATAAAAGAGAAAATTGAGTAAATTACTTCAATTTCCCATGTTTTTGCTGAAATTACACCCCTCTACTTCTACAATGTCCCTTGAATTAAGAAAGCAATGCTAACAGAGTCCTATGATATTGTTAACGGAGTGGTCAAATTGTGGTCTAAGAGAAATTTTCATTTTAGAATACCATAAATGATCCAATTCTTATATAAACCCATCTGGCAACCGAACACAATGGACAGAATCACCATGTTGCTTCCAAATAGCCTAAACATATGGCAACTCAGATAACTCTAGACGCAGAGCCAACTCAGTCAACCATTATTACCACTATACTTTCTTCTATTTAATCTCCATGGGATGACAGCACTTTGTAGTTTCTATCATGGACTGGTGCTTGAGTGCAGAAAATCTAGTAGATTTATATGTTATATGTGTGGAAATAACGAATTATACTCGAAAGTGTAGCCAAATGACAAATGTCTAAGTCAAATAAATGTGTAGTCCGACAATTACTCTCAGCAATGACAAAATCAAGGTTCAGAAGTGGGAAGTGCTATCATCCCATGGACAGTTATTAAAAAAGTGCTGTATTAAAAAAGAATTACATGCCTTGTCATTCCATCATCATATGGAGGGGAGAGAGATAGAGAGAGAGAGGAATGCAGAGTGAACAGTTAAATTGCATTCAGATGTGGGAAGTGTCACTGTTTAATAATGACAGAAGTGGACAACAGAAATAAATTTCAAACACAGAGCTACAGAGAGAGAGAGATGAAAGGAAAAACAGGGAGAGGGATACCCTAATATAACTGATTTGAGATTTTGTTAATTATAACAGTAATAGTTTCGGAGCCTTCCACCATGGTTAGAGGAAATGGATTAATAGGGTGATTTACATTAGTTGCTATATTGTGGCCCAAAACTAAACAGCACTATGGAAATACAGAAGCAGCAATGAAACAAAGCAACAACAGTGATCAAAATAGCAGTGACAGCAGAAATATCCTCAACAACACAGTAGCTAAATCAAAGGAAATAACAGTAAGAAAAATAGCAGAAGATAGCAAAACCTCCCTAGCAATGTGGGCACTAGGACTCTCCCTCTCAATCAACCAAATTCTCCATAATCTTCACACAGCATTTCCTTCCCTTTTGTAAGCTGCCAAGCTGCGTGCCCCTGCCTCCCTCACCCCCCATGCGCAACAATTCCCTACAAATGTGGATCACCTGCCACGTTTGATACTTGGCTAATATACCTTTTGTCATTTCCCTTTCCAAAATATCCACAGGGTCTATCATTATGCCCTCCTGCACTTTCACCTTGTCCTCAAGGTAAAGGTTTACAAATTGCTCAACAATCACAGTGGCTGTCTTCCCTTCTGCATCAAAATGAGTTGCATCCCCTGTACCAAGGACTTCAGAATTATAGCTAAAGATTCTTGCTGGATCAAGCATGCTAAAGAACTTAACACAGCTCTTGAAACTTTTCGGATGTGCCCAATCAAGACGAAGGAAGCATTGGTTAATGGGGTTGCCTCTTCCACTAACAATTTCCAATGCAACAATTCCAAAAATGTACACATCTACTATGTCACCTAGATAACCATGCATTGCATAATCAGGGGCCAAACAACCATAAGTCCTAAGTAATGCTTTAGCAAGACTCTTGTTTTCTAGATATTCATAAACAGGAAATTTTTTATTTCCTTCAATGCAACATCCATATAATTTAACAAGAGTACGATGTTGCCCAACTGATATAGTAGCGATCTCAGTTTGAACTGGCTCTTTCCTTGTTGGGATCCTCCAGATAGTTGTTTCATTGCGCCTACTCTTCCATCCCTAAGTCTCCCCTTATAAACAGCTCCAAAGACTCTCTCCAAGATTGTTGCCAAGAGTGTGGTCATCTGTAGCATTCTTTAACCTAGTATAGCTGAAAGTGTATAGCTTTGTATTAATACCTAACAGTTCTTTACTACCATCTTCATGATGCCTTCCTCTCTGAATTATCGAAAACTGCAGCAGACAGATAGCTAACAACTCCAACACCCACAACAATTCCCATAATCGGACCAGTTTTGTTTTGTTTACTGGTTGGAGGTTTATTACTAACAGTGGGTATGAAATCTAGTTTAGCACTGTTTGCTGACATCCTAGGACCATAAATACCTTAAGTTGGCTTGCAGCAAGTCCCAACTTCCTTGTGTATGTCAAAATCCTTCAAAACATGATTATTACTCCTATTAAATAATCCAACATTGCTAACTGCCCTTTTGTTTGTATGTGACCAAATATGTAGCTGGACCAAGTGTCTCGTTATTCCTTTCAAACGAGAATCCATTTGGTGATGTGATTTTAAGACCGCCACTCTTAATTACAAAATCAGAATCTTGATCAGTAGTTGCAGCTGAGATGTAGAGGACAGCAACATCACCAACCTTGTTCCTAAACTGTCCTTTCTCGTCCGCCAACGTCTAGAGGACTCTGGAGTTGCTCCTTGCTGTCTCTTTTGATCTAGTTAAATATGTAAAGCCTCCATCACAACCAATACTCCCTCCACGGCCATGGATTTGAGTACCTTTAGTGCCATACTTGTTGCCAGTGGCTACAACACCCTCTTGAGCTTGGTGAAGTTCCCCAGCAGCATTAAAGTGTCCCTCATCTTTGCCAGAACCAGAATATCTAACCATGATTTCGTGTTCACAGAACCAATCAATTGATAAAAGTTTTCGGATAATTGAACCAGCCCTCTCAAGGCTTTCACAGTTTCAAATAGAGGAGCCATCCTCAGCCTTCCACCATGGCGAATATCAACAATTACACACCGCAGCACCCACATAGCATCATTGTAACACTTGAAAGGTGAATCACCCCTTAGGTCTTCAAAACATTGCTAATTGTTATTGTAGGACCTAGAAAATGATGATGCAAATGACGCTAAGGAACCTGGAGAGCGATGGGTTCTTGATTTCTCCTCTACAATAGGTTTGACGGTGATAACCAAAACAGCTAGGGCATCGCATAACCCATTCAGTTTAGTTGGAGTTGGACCCATGGGCCATTGTCTAACCTGGATCCCATGGAATTTTGGGTTCATGCAGCCCAATTTCCATATTCCAGCAAGGAACTCAACTAGGCCCAAATTCCTTTTACACCCAGTTCCCTTTGAAAGCCAATCAGCCCATATTTCTCCGATTTCCCAGCCCTCTTCCTTTCTGCCTTGGGCCAAGGTCATCTCCTGGATTAGGATTTTGGGCCTAACCCCTTTTCTTCTAACCCTAAACTCCTCTAACCCGGAAACCCAAGCCCATCTTTGCTGGGTTGCTCCCACTTCCTTCAACAGTCGCTGTGCGTTTCCCGACATCATCTGGGCATCACTCTTCAACGTCAATTCGTTTCCACTACCACTGAGGGATTTGCTACCCCCTTCATTGGCATTTCTATTTCCACCAGCAACGGTGGCTCTACTTCCACCATCAATGGTGGTTCTTCTACCTCCTTCGTCAACACCTTAACTTTCTCCCTCAAAGGTACTTTTATTTTCCTTTTCTCTTCCGTTTTCTTTGTTTCTTCAACTTCTCTGTGGTTCTTCACTCTCTCTTCGATTTCCTTTCTGAGCTCGGCCTTCCTCCTTTCGCTGCTCTCCCTCTCCTTGGCTCCTCCAAGTTTCCACGTCGCCTTGATCTCTGCCATGTATTTTCTAATGTACACCATACACTCATGGATCACCTTCATGTCATAACTTAGCTATCCCCTCTCACACCTCCGTTCTTCCATTTGGATCTTATGCTCTGATACTAAACTGATGGAAACCAAAATCGATTATAGAAATTATAGCAGCTAGCCCCATAATACTGATATATTGACTATTAGAGTGCCTAAACAGCACTATGGAAATACAGAAACAGCAATGAAACAAAGCAACAACAGTGATCAAAATAGCAGTGACAGCAGAAATATCCTCAACAACACAGTAGCTAAATCAAAGGAAATAACAGTAAGAAAAATAGCAGAAGATAGCAAAACCTCCCTAGCAATAAAGGGGAATTCATGTAACTTAAGCAAAAATCAAGGGGTTTGGATTAATTTACTCAAGACAATCTCAAGACAATATATAAGTAAGGTGGGGAAGAACCAAAACTTCGAAATTCAAAGTTGAGGTTGACTAGATTAAGGGAGAAGTAGATAATCTAGATGATCTCATATACTGAACTTAGCCTGTTGGCCATTTATCTTACGTGTGCAAGGGTAGAGAATATGTTATTAATACAAACAAAAAATGAAAATTTAAGGTCCAAGTGAAGGAAGGGGAGAAAATGTAGGAATGTCATAGGAGGCAGTTAAAATCAGGATTTTAATTAGTTCCTTTAAATTTTTTGTTTTGTGAATGTGTCATATTTTCATAGTATGGAGTGGACCAAGGAATAAAAAATCATTTCGTTACGTGCAATACTCATGCAACATTCTGGGTTCTTAGCGGCAAAGACAAGATTCTTGAGTGAAATACTATGTATCTGTTGGTTTCTTGTTGTTTTGTAATGTTTGGTCAAAATAAATGCATATAGAAAAGGAGGAAGATGATGGAGGCTGAAGATGTGCATGCCTATTATTTGGAAGAATTTTTTTTAAAAGAAAAATTGTGCTGAAAAAACTTTTGAAGAATTTAAACATTTTAGCTTCTGAAGAAAAAAGCATAATTTCTTTTTCCTAAAAGCAGAATTTTTTGGCTTTTTCATAATTTTGTTTTTTAATTTTAGAATTACCAAGAGCACTTAATGGCTTTTTCAAAAAAAGAAAAAGCTCTTCCACATTGGCCCAAACATTTTTCTGAACTCATGGTTTGAATTAGGCTCTATGTTTTGTTTTCTTTATATTTCTTTCTTGGTCTTGTTAAGCAGCTGATGATGTAGGAATTAGGCTTAGGGCTTTCAAGGGTGAACTTATGGTAGAAAATAGGGTAATGGTTCATTAATAGTATGTGATGGTAAGGGTGATTTGGAAACCTTGGGATGGGTTTGGACTTTGGGAGGTCAACGTGATGGCTGTTTGTATGCTGTGAACAGTGCCAGTGATACTGAGATTAGGCCCTGGAATTGGTTGCCAGGGTAGATCTGAAGAGGAATCAACTAGGGTTGAATGGAATGGATTTATGTTGTCTGCCCTAGGATTCAGTTATGGGCAGATTAGAAATTTGATGAAAACAGAGTAAAAGTCGAGAAGAAGGGGAAAAAAAAACTAAGCATTATACAGCTCACCTAGGGTTTGATTGCATCACACAACCAAGAAGAAAGCAATTTGCTTCCATAATTCATAAACTGATCATTCACTCTTCTTTGATAGCCGAGTACTTCACTCATATAGGACTAGTCAAAACTTGGGCACCAAGTAGGCCATAACTTAAGATCCAAGTTATTTAACCAGCCACTAGTAAACATTAATAGAAGCCCAAATAAAAGAAATATCTTATGTGAAAGCCCATAATTATACATCACTTAAAGTATTTGTTTGAATTTATTTTAAAAATAAGTAATTTTTTTTCAAAAAATAAGTCTTTTTTAAAATAAATTATCTGTTTTTTTCAGCTTCTCCTAAAAAGAAAAATAAAAAATAAAAAGTTTTTTTACAAGCCAAAATTCTGAAGTTAATAAATGAGAAAAAATATTATTTTATTTTTTAATTCAAAAGTTCTTTTTAATTATTATATCTAAATACAAAATAATTTTTACTTTTAAAAAAAATATTATTTTTTAAGAATAAACAAAAAAAAATATTTTCTAATAAGTACAAGCAAACTACTCTTACATATCAACTTTCAAGATTATAATGTAAAAATATTAAAATACATGTGACCGAAAATATAATATTAACTAGAGTACTCTAACTCAAATAACACTAAATGATTATGATCCAGTAAGATCTTGGACTATTACAATTGGCCCATAATTGAAGCTACCAAAATAATGAGATTATTTGATATTTAAGCCTGTGCCGCCTTGATTTTTCTTCTTGCATCACCTATTTTACGCAATTCCCCCATTCCTGTAGTCAGGTTGTTTTATTGGATTACGTTGGAAACCAAATCTGATACCTTCTGTACTCAACTCATATATTATAAATATCAAAACACAATTATAACACATAAATTCACAATTCTCCCCAATTCAATAAATTACCTACCCCTCTGCTTTCTTTAAATAACTGCTATTAATGACTAACTCCCTAAATAACTACTAATTCTTTAAATAACTGTTACTAATAACTTTCTTATAATTACTTTTATTCAAACTATTTTTGTTCTTAAATATTCCTTGTATCTAACATTAAGACTCCCTTTACATTCCCCTTGAATAATATTTTATCCTTTCCCTTCTTCTTTTTTTGTCTTTTTTTTTTAAATTTGTTTTTGTAAATAAAACTACTCTGCCTATTGTCTACGATACTCGTTACCCTGACCCCGATGAAGCCCTCGACAACACTGTCACCAAATGGGAACAACACTGCGAAACCCAACACTCGCCGGTCATCGTCGCCGGAGGCTCACTTAGATGGAACATCACGCGCAGACTTCTGGGGCATGCACTTTCGTCTCTGCTGTCGCGAAGAGACGGACTTGCTGATGGAGACGAAACACCATTGCTGTCATCGTCGGAACTAGAACCAGCACTCGCTGGCGCTTTCACCAACCCTCACCGTTGTTTGTCGCATGCTCCCTTCACGCAGATTCATGTATTCGTCGTCCCTTTCGTTCGTGGCAGATCCAAGACCAATGATTCCTAACAATCCCTCCCACAGGCACATGGCGGCTGGTACTCAGTCCCTCTCCCTTTCGCTCCTCTCCATGCCGCAGCAGGACTGGAACCGGATACCATTGTTGGAAACGAAATCTGATATCTTCCGAAATATGTACTGAACTCATATTATAAATATCAAAACACAATTACAACTAATAAATCCGACAGGCCGGACACTCCCATTTCTAGCATTTGAGAGGCTAGGACTCTCCCCAAATCCCAATTCAATAAATTGCCTACCCCTCTTCTTCCCTTCCACTCAACTTATATAAGTCATCCCAAATAACTTCCACTAATAACTAACTTTCTAAATAACTGTTACTAATAACTTCCTCATAACTAACCCTATTCAAAATACCCTTGTTTTATTTCTTAAATATCCTTGGTATCTAACAGATTATAAGCTTGGGCTGCCTGTATATGGATACTAGAATTTGACTTAGCTTTTAATGTTTAATGTGTGAGGTTGGTTTTTACCATGTTTGGACTTCAGAAAGTTTAAATTTTCTTCCATCCTTTCTTCATCTCTTTTAAAAAAGGAAGATTAGTTTAGAGTGAACAAATAAGTTTATATTAAATTCTATCACGTCAATAAAATTTATAGTGAAGAGAGATAGTTGTATAAATTAATTCAAAGAATATAAAAATAAAAATTAATATTTATGAATAATGATAGTAATTTATTAATTATAATATAATTAAAATGCATCTAAAATAATTCATCAATTTAATGATATTTCTGATATGCAACTTATATCTAACCAATTTTTGGGGAGAAGGCGTAATATTTTGATATGAATATGATATTTTAATTCTTGGTATGCATTACTAATATTTTTCTCCTTGTCCAGCCTGCCACCCTCGCAACCAATGTAAAAACAGTGTTCACTTGTCTGCTGGACCAAGTAAGATAATCTGTGGACATTAAGATTTCTAATACATTTTGTGTAATTGGAGCTCAGTTGTCTGGGTTGTTAATTGTCTTTTACAGGTCAGTCAATATATAGTACAAGGGCTTGAACACGCTAGAGATGGCCTGACTGAAGCAGCTAATTTGAGGGAAAGATTTTTGCTCGGTACAAGTGTTAGCCGAAGAGTGGCTGCTGCAGCTGCATCTGCTGTAATTACATGAATTTCTTGTGTGGCGTTGTTTAAAATTATCGACTTCTAATTATATGGTTATACAATTATATAATGTGCACATAGGCTCTGTTAATCAAACGTAATAAGCGTTTATTGTTGATATGCAGGCAGAGGCTGCTGCTGCTGCTGGTGAAAACGGTTTCAGATCTTTCATGGTTGCTGTACAACGTTCTGGTAGCAGTGTGGCTATTGTTCAACAGGTACAATGAGGAGCCTTGATCTTCTTCATTAATCTTTTGTGACTAATAATGAAAACCCGTTATTTAAATTGAATACTTTTTACAGTACTTTGCAAATTCTATATCTGGACTTTTGCTCCCTGTGGATGGTGCACATGCTGCTTCTTGTGAAGAAATGGCAAAAGCAATGTCCAGTGCGGAGGCTGCTGCTTACAGAGGATTACAACAATGTATCGAAACTGTGATGGCTGAGGTCAGTTGTGGAGTGTTGCATCTATTACCTATAATTTGGTTGTGATAGCCAGTGTTTAACAGCATATCCTATAAGCTCTCCTTCGCTTGTAATCAAATATGTTTTATATCTGACTATTGCTAATGGCTGTTCTGTGTCTGCATAATTATCCATGTAATGACAAGTGGGTTGTTTGTACAGTCTAAAATGGTTTCCATGATCTTGGTACTCTAAAGTTTGAATCGTATAATCATATATCTGTGCACTTCAAACCCCTGTGCAGGTGGAGCGACTGCTTTCAACTGAGCAAAAGAGTACAGATTATCGATTGCCTGATGATGGAATGGCCCCTGATTACCGGGCAACCAATGCCTGCACAAGGTAGATTTCAATTGAAAGAACTAAAACTAGTTTTAGTATTGGCCATGCTAATACTTGTTGAAATTTATTTTTGTGCATGGATGTGAACTCAATCACTTATACTTTCCTGAGCATATTTTAAATTTTTATTCTGAATACATTTTTGGTCTAAACTATTACAGGTACTTATCTCAATGTTATTTGGAAAAGAGGCCAGTTTTACATTTTTATGTCCCATAAGTGACTTAGTGATGACTTCATTTCAAATGACATGCTAGAGTGACATTAACAACTTTTTTTATTTTATTTTAATGTCTGCATCTTGTATTCTTAACAAGGATATTTGATTTTCTTGGTCAGAGTTGTGGCATATCTGTCCCGTGTGCTGGAGTCTGCATTCACTTCTCTAGAAGGTCTTAACAAACAAGCATTCCTGACTGAGTTGGTATGATATTTTATTTATGATGCGTGATTAGCCTTGCTTATATGATTCACTATCTTCTATTGATTGAAATCCATTGGCTGCTCTGGGTATGGGCTGCTTCTACAAAAATAGATGCATGTTCATAGTAATTATGGAGACATAATTGATCATTGTTTTGCCTTTTTGTAAGGCTCTTGAATCTTATAACAAAGTATAATTGGTCAAAAGTTGCTTTTTGTGGACAGTACCCTCATGGGTTGACAATGACTGTATATAACGTCATCTTTTGTGTTGTTCTTGTGCCATTTTCCATTTTGTATACTAATTGACTTGAGTATCCCTTTATATTGCATATCCATTGGCTAGAAATGTGTTTAAGTCAGGATTATAGTGTTGTTTTTGTCAAAAATGCAAGATACGGCTGAAGTGCTTGCATCATGCAACCTGATGTGCTAGCCTCAAAACCCATCCCACCTCAAACATGATGTGGCCACATCAGCCCCTTTGCTTTCATTAAGTGATTTACCTTGTACTGAATAGCCATTGTGACGTACCACATCAGTTTATTACATATCTTACTTGCATTAAGCTGTCAATCTTGTACATATCAAGTCATGAGGGGGCAGACATGACTGATTAATATTAATAGATTGAAGTAGTGGTGCTGGATCTTTATAACTTTATCCTAATTTCTTTGACATTTTAGGGGAATCGCTTGCACAAGGCATTGCTAACCCATTGGCAGAAGTTTGCTTTTAATCCAAGGTAATTGGCCTAAGTCATACCTTCCTTGATCTGTCTAACTTTTTGAGATTGTGACACTGCTTTGAGTTGGAAAAAAGTTGTTCACATGCTATTACAAATTGCAGTTTCTCCATGAAAGAGAGTCTTTCTTCTACCTTATATTTGTAACTTATTGCACGGACTTAGTTGTTTTCTTTCTCTATTTACATCTATTTTTGTGTGGTGTACCACAAAGTGTTCTTGTTTTCTATATCCCCGTTCTTATGCTGACAGTAATTTATATTCTTTATATTTGGCACCTAACAACTTGTTAGACATCCTTCTGATTGTTGTATGCTCATGAGTCACTTTGCAGTGGGGGATTGCGATTGAAACGTGACATAACTGAATATGGAGAATTCTTGGGCAATTTCAGTGCTCCTTCTGTTGATGAGAAATTTGAATTACTGGGCATGTAAGTTGCAGACGATATGCACAAATTTCAAGTTTCTGCCTCCTTCCCTTCCCTTTATCTTATCCTTTATACCAACAAATTCTTAAATATTTTCATTAGAATGGCCAATGTCTTCATTGTTGCTCCTGAAAGCCTTTCATCTTTGTTGGAGGGCACACCTAGCATTCGGAAAGATGCTCAGAGGTATATTACATTGGAGCTATTAATGCCACTACTTATGACTTCTAGAATAATGTTCATATTAGTTTGTTGTATTTATTTCTATTATTATTTTGAGATTGGCTTGATTTTCTTTAGGCTAAGTTATACACAACCCCTTTCAATGATAGCTTGTGTGCAATTTAACCTCCTATACTAAAAAACTCAGCAATTAACCCCTTAAACATAGGTTTTTGTGCAATTTACCCCTTTTGCTAATTGTTCCATTTAATGATTTATTTAAACTGGCAAACAGAATTATTAACGAAATGGATGAATTGCACGAAAACTCTTACGAAATTACCAACGAAAGGGTTAGAGTGCATGAAGATATGTGTTTAAGAGGTCAATTGCTAAGCATTTTTAATACATAGGGTAAATTGCATACAACCTATGGTGAATGGGGTTATGGGTAATTTAGCCATTTTTCTCTTTCCAAATAAAAGCCCCATGCATTACTGTTTGCATCAAACAAATAAATCTCTCTCTGAAGTTTCTCTCTGGTTGGTCAGTTTTAATGATAAAATTTTTATTCGTCTGCTATTCAGATTTATTCAGCTTAGGGATGACTACAAGAGTGCCAAGCTTGCATCCAAATTGAGTTCCTTGTGGCCAAGCTCGAGTTGATACAGAAGTGGGCATTTGATCCTAGTCCCTGCAACCTTCAGTGGAGTTCACATTCAACCTTTTCATGGTTAGGGCACTAACACACAAGTAGAATCAATTTGGTGGTTTCAAAAGACAAAGCTGCACAAACAGTTCCATACAAATTACAAGGAGGCTATTCATGGCCGATTAAATATTTGAAGGCATGATTAGGAAGACCTGGTAGATCTGTATTCTTTTGAATCCATTATTCATTTATAGGTTTCATTATTTGTCCTTGTGACAATGTGAGGAAGGAAAATTCTTCACACTTCTGTGTACCATGTCAAGTAAAATTTTGGGAAATAAACATTGACCTTGTTGTTGATTTTCTTGTGCAGAGGGGCCAATACCTAGACCAAGTAAATGTAGTGAATGCTTTAACTACATGAATAAATTAGTTTCAGTGTGCTGTTTATGAAATGCAAAATTTCTTGGCGTGCTCTATCTGTGTCACAGTCACTATCAGCACCTTTGCAGACTTTTCTTTGGAAGAAATATAAATAGGGACTCAAGTAGCTCAAGTAGCAAATTATTTACATTTAAGAATCAAATAGCATAAAGTAATAACCACATATTGTGGTTATATGATTATTACTTATTCATTAATGTTAAAAAGAAAAAGAACAACTGATTGGTGGAACCTTAGTTATAATTCTTCCTTTTTCTTTTGCACAACAGCATTTATAGAAAATTTAACCTGTAAATGGAGCTGACTGATTAGTGGCGTATGATAAAATCATTGGCCTCCATTTATTTTAACTTTTTCTACTGATTTTGTTGAAGAAAATTCTACTCTAGTTACTTGAAGTAAGTAGTTTAACTTTTGTACAAGTGTTAGCGTTAGCCATGTTTCTTTGATCATATTTTAGACTTTTAGCGTAGTTAATGATGAAGGTTGGCACATATAAGGGTTCAAAGTTCAAATACAGGTGTGCTTCTAAAGACCTTCTGGAGTAGGAATTATCTATATAGAATTATAAATACACTAATCATAGGACAAATCAAAAACTCAGTTAAAGACTTTTTTGTTTATTTAGAGGTCTATATAATTCACGAGTTTTCAATTTGATATATATAATTTTATTAATTTAAGGGTTGATTAATGGAGTAATAAGAATAAGTGACAACAAAAATTAAATTAAAAATAATTAAAATTTTAAAGACTTAATTACAAAAAAAAAAATGTTTTAAGGACTAAATAGAAAACTCACTGCAACTATAAGTAACAAAAATTATATTAATATTAACAAGTTGTAATTCTCTATAGAATAACCTAAAAAAATCATGTGGTCCATTAAATACACATGGGAAGGTGATTGAAACACATGGCAATGCTCTCTCCCATGGGGTGGGACGCTTGCATATGTTGAGGCACCTTCCTTCCACTATAAGTGCTGCTCTCCCTTTCTCTCTCTGATGAGGAAAATTAAGTGGGGGTCCGTTACCTAGCTTGCTTATCTCTTCTCTTTCATGCATGTCTTTGACTCTGCCAAACCCTTTAAAATGGTATCCGAATCTGGTCATGACCAATTATGTTCCAATTGTGATTGTCTATGCGCAAGTAGACGGCTAAGATTGGATACTCTTTTTTTTGACCAAAATGTTTATTTATATGTCAAATTTATCATAATCGTCCATATATATATATAGACAATTACAATAAATTAAAAATGACCGATCTTAAAATGTGCTTATTATTATGTTTTCTCTGGATATCCCATCTCTTTTCTTTTGACGTCATAGTTATCTGTCACTTACATCTTCCTCTGCCAAACCCATTATAGATCCATTCATATTGGTATGGGCCAGTTTCTTTCTCTAAACAAATGCTCAGATATTCAAATTTCAGAGACCCCACACCCTTCTTCACACGATCACCATCTCACCTTTACTATGTCTCTGTCACCGCATTACACTTGAGTCACTAAGCTCCCAAAAGCCTTCATGTCTACTCATTATCAACTTCTTACTTGATATATATGAGATGGTGATCTGTTTGACCAGCCAAATTCAGTTCATCTAGGATGCTTTTTTAAAGCATAGAAAAGTTCTCTATCAACCAAACACTCCCATCAACTTTTTTTTTTCCTTCAAATTTTATGATATATTTAAAATATAGTATAATTAATTATATGATATCATATATCACCGTTAGATAAAAAAAAACATATTTATTTAATAATGATGCATGATACCACATATTTTAAGGGTATGATAACATGGTCATTTTCTATTTTGCCAACAAGTAGTGTTTGTACAGATGTCGTACATCTTAATTAATTCAGTTATCAATGTTTTAAAAATTAAACTGACTATTGAAACATATAAGAAAATAGTTCATGATCCATAAGCGGCTACATCAGTCATTCAAAAATAAATCAATCCACCTAAACTCTCCATTTCAACTAAAATCGACCAATTCAAACTCTACATCAGGTCTTGACCAATTTTCATCACACCAACTTGAATTTGATTGGATTGTGGATTGGTTCTCAGTTTAACTAATTGAATCGGCCAGTTTGATTTGATTCTAAGAATATTAAGTGTCTTAATTCGATCAAATACAACTCTTATTTATATCAGGATTAGGGATTAAAACAATTTATTTTAATCTAAACATTGAGAAAAATAGAATTGAAATAAGTAAAATTGCATCTAATCACAATTACCACATCTAGTAATGTTTTTCCATACCCCCCATCCCTTCTTCCATAAGTGCCTCACATAAATCTCTGTCCATATAGATGTCAGAAAGTGCAAGAAGAAAAAAATAAAGGAAAGGGCAGCAACAAGTGCCATTCCATGTTTGCTCATAGGCAGTGGCAGTGCTGTCCCTCCTCTACAAATCTTCAACACTTATTATCATTGCCAAGCTTTTCCCATTTTACCAAGACACCAACATTTTGAGCATAATCTTAAACTATAATATAATAATTATGGTCTAACATAATCAAATATCTTTAAATAATTGTTTGATATGTTGTCATTTTTATTTTAGTATCTTAAATGAGACAAGATATTCAAAATATAGTTTTTGATACATTAATATTTAAGATATTTAATATCATCTAAAATACTAAAAAATATAAAATAATAAAATTTTAAGTGGTACCTCATATTACATAAAATTCATAAGAATCTCGTATCCTTAAAATTTCAGCTTTATTAGTATAAAATATTAATTATATCTTTTTTTGACATCATTTAGTTCTTATACTGAACAAAATTTTTTTAAATATGATTGATATTTTATATCTTAATATCTTATATTATGATATTCAAGATATTAAAGAAGTAAGATATGAATACCAAATGGTTCCTAATCTTAGGATAATTGTAAAATTTTTGGATAATTTACAGTTAGTCTTAGGTTTTATACCTCATTTATAGAAAAAGTGTTTTAATATGAAATCATCACTGCCTCATCTCTAAATGTCCACCAAGAACAACATAACACTTAGCCACATCCAGGATCATGAGCTTGCTATTAGTTGTCAGAATCCCATAATCATGTTTCATGCATGAAAATTAATACTATATTATTCATAATTTTATTCAAGTACTTTATAAAAAAATTTAAATTATGTCCTAAAATGAGATTAAATTTTTTTATATAATATTATTTTAAAATATGATGTTTTAAAAGCAATTATAAATAATTTATTCTTAAATCAAAAACACAGTGAAAGAAAATTGTGAATACGTGCATATCACTATACCACGAAAGTTGGAGTCTTTCTGCCAGCCCCACCCCCACCCCCACCCCCTATTTGCAGTTTTAGTCTTCTCGCCACTCATCAGCCATATTAGCCACTAGTCACTAAAAGCTTGATTTCTGTTGATGTGAAAGCAAGTTTCAAAGGGAATATCAAGAAAGGGGGATATCTACCGTCCCCTCAAGCAGCAACTTCTATTTTTTCATCTCACCCTTCCTTTTTTATTTATTGTTTACATTATTTATTTATGATATTTTTTTAAAAATGTTTTATCAATACATTATAAAATAATAATTATAATTATTGTTTACATTATTTATTTAAAATTTATAATAATTATAGGTATACCATTATATTTTTTTATAAATATTATTTCTTATAAGTATGAAAATATTTATTCACTATTAGTATTTATTTTATTTTTTTAATTTTAATCAAACTAATTTAATTATTAGAATTTTAGTATTGATAACTTGACCCTTAGTTTCATTTTATTATTTATTTATTTATTTGACATAATTCATCAAGATCTCGACCTCAACCTTGAAGGTATCTAACCTACCTAACTAATTGGATCTCAACATAAGTATTGCCATACTCTAATTTAATTAGATAAATAAAAAAATTACCAAAAAAAATAACACAATGTGAAGGAAATTTTAACATATCAAATGATTTTGAAGTCTTATTAATAGTATATATATATATATATATTAAACAATTTATCTGAATTTTTTTAAATGTTGTCAATTGAATTAATATCCAGTTGGGACAATGCATGTACTCATGACACATGTCGCTACCCGCTTCTAACAGAGAGGCTCGTGTCACCCACGTTTTGAAGAGATCGGGTCGGACCGGGGTTCACCATCACATATTCTCCCATGTGAGCCAATCAATAACCGTAGAAAAGGCTGACCTTGAAACCGTTATGACCGTCGGATCTGGGACATAGGATTCTGATACCCAGTGGCATATTACTAGATTGAGAAGCACGCGATGCTTTAAGGAACCGTTCAGATGTTCCCATTTCCCGAAGATAATTGGGGCCCGCAAGCAGGCGAAAAATCTGCAAAGTTGTCAGTTGTCACACGTGTTCGCAACCAACCATTCAGATGATTTTTTACCCAAAAATCCAAAAAAAAAAACACATTTTCAAACAATTAAATTAGTGCACTCTATTATTTTTATCTCTCATTATTTTTTTTATTTTATATTATTTATTTGTTGTTTTATTTTTTAATTTTTTAAAAAAAATTTATTTAAGTTTCAAAAACATCTAAAAATATTTCAAATTTTTTTAAAAAATAAAAAATAAAAAAATGATTGTAAAAGATAAAAACAACAAGGCATTAAGGGACTGTTTGTTTGGACTTATCAGAGAAGGAGTTTCTGTTTTTCCTATAGGAAGAATGACTTTTTTTTAAGGAGAAGTTGTTTTATATTTAGATGCAATAATTTAGAAGAGCTTTTGAAGTAAGATAAACAACTTTATAAATGAAGGTTTCTCTCTCTTCTTATTTTTTTCATTATCAGCAAAAGTTAAAAATTTTCACTTTTTCTATAAGGAGGTTTTCTCCATTTTCATTAACTTATCCGTTTTCTATAAGCCCAAATAAACAGGTATATTTTTATCCGAATGACTTATTTTTTAAAAATAAGTAACTTATGCTCAAAATAAATCTAAACAAACATGTTATAACATAATTGTAGAAAAATATATTGTCACGCAAAAATATCATGTGGGCCTACAATAATATGATATTACTGTGACATAATTTAATATAGTTAATACTCGCCATTTGTATACTGAATACGTGTGTATTTTCTTTGGATTTATGAAAAGTCAAAAACCACCTTCATAGTTCGTAGTAGCCCCGATCCACGTTTATTGATAAGCCCCCCGCTTATGCCGGAGGAAAATGGCTTATACAAGCAACGCATGTGAAAGATTAGAATAATCAAAGCAAATCCTCCCAAACATGAGTCAGAAGGGACCTATGTAAATCTTGAATATGTGTATGTGCTTACACACGATAAAGTTTTGTTTAAACTAAAAATATAAAAATTAGATGTTTTAAAAAACATTTCAAATTAAAAGAAAAATATCATATTTTACATTTTATATTACATAAAAATTTCATTAAATATGCACATTATTTTGGAAAATTTTAAATATTAATTAATAATTTAAGTCATATCAAGTACAGTTTCAAAATAAGATGCAATAAAAAATAAGAGAAAATTATAAGTTACTTTCTTATAATTATTAATGTGACTATAATTAGTTTGCCTTCCATATATATATTTCTTGATAAAATATAAAATTTATTTAAAAGTATAGTTCAACGAATACTTACAATAATTATAAAATATCAAATTTAATAATATGAATATATAATAATATTAGGATCAACTAAAAAAAAGAATATAAGTTTTGATCTTATAAATTGTAAGATAAAAAATCTTTATAATTATTATCAATATTATAATAAAATAATTATATTTGTTCACTTGGTGTACAATATAAGAATTTTGAATTATACAAAAAGAAGGATGAAAAAAAACTTTATTAAACAAAAGAAAATTCTAAAAATGGTAGGATTAAATTTTTTTTTATCTACTAAGAAAATAAAGATTAAAAATTGTCATCATATCTTTTTTAAATTACATATTTTTTAAAAAATTATTATATAAAATAAAAACGATAAAAGAAAAGAATGGGAGAGGGTCTCCAACCTGTTATGATTAATACTAGTCCAAATGACGAACTTGCTCCTAGAAAAAGAGTATAGCCAGTTATGATAAAATATGGAATTGATAATATGATCGGTTTTATTAAATTTGAGTTATTCATTTAAAAAATAGATAATTAACATTTTTATGTATATATTTTTTTTAATTTTTAATCAAAACCATCTTTATAAAAAGAAATGTCTAAATACATTTAACATCTGATCATATATATATATTTTTTAAAAAGGGGCATTAAGCTATTGTCTCTCTAATTTTGATTTTAATTTTTAATTTTTTAATTTTTTTGATTTTTTAAAATTAATTAATTATTTTTTATATCATATATTTTTTAAAAATTTAAATTTTTTTTATTCTTGATATTTTTCATCCATACCTTTTTTTTACTATTTATTTTTAAATTAAAGAATTCTGAAAAATATATCTCAAAAAATTCTGAAAAAAATATGATATAAAAAATCTTTATTAATTTTAAAAAATTAAAAAAACATAAAAAAATAAAATCAATTTACAAAAATAACCTTTTTAAAAACATGACCATATCTAATTTTAAAATATTAGGCTTTGGCAAAAAGAAACCCTAGTTTAATTTTAAAGTGTATCATTGTGATTTGTACACTCGTTGCTTAACTCTTGTGATATTTTTCATTTAAATTAAAAAAATAATCATGTTAAAATAAATAAAATTTTATTATTAAAATTTTATTTTACTTATATTTTGACAGTTTCATAGTGCTGTAAAACTATTGTTTGAACTATATTTTGACAGTTTGAAATTGTAAGAAAAACAAACTTTTAATAATGAATTCTTTATCATTTTAATATCCATGTGATTAATTTGTTAAAATTAGGTCCAAAAATACTGTATAATAATTAAATGGTAATAGAGCAAATGACAATTTTAAACTATAAAATGAATACATTAATTTTGAGCCAAACTATATAGGAATAATTTGTGATTTACTCAAAAATAATTTTTATAATCTTTTAATATTTTTTGGTGAAAAAAATAGAAGGTAAATTAATTATTTTAATTTCAAAGCTGAACCCATCATATTTATTAAATGCTTACCAAAAAAATATCACCAACTAAAAAAAACACATAAAGTCATAGTATCTTAAAAATAGAATAAAATACTTTTTATTCTTTTGAGAATTAGCTTAATTTTATAATCATCAACTCTATTTTAAAAATTTAAACATAACTTTATTTAACTTTGTTAAAAATATTTTATTTAAATTTTTTAAAAAAAATTATAAATTAAAATGACAAAATTACCTTTACTTAAAATACTCATTCACTCATCAAAACGACGAACATTTAGCAATTTTATTCAGTAAGATGACGAAGAACAAATAATTTTAAGTAATGATATTTTTCAAATAATTTTTTTTCAAGTAAATAAATTTTTTTTTTAAGTCATAATATTCTTTTTCAATTGTAAATTTTTTTTCAAATAATGTTGTTCTTAAAACAAAAAAAAGTAATTTTTTTAAGTAATTATATTTTAAAAACAAACAAAAAAATTTTTTAAATAATGATATCTTTAAAACAAAAAATAAATTTTTTTTTAGTCATGATATTTTTAAAACATAAAAAAACTTTTTTAAGTAATGATACTTTTAAATTCAAAAAAAGAAAACTTTTCAAGTTATTATATTTTTAAAACAATTTTTTTAAGTCATAATATTAAACAAAAATAAAATTTTTTTAGTAATAATATTTTTAAAATAAAAAAATTGAAGTAATAATGAAAGGAAAATATATTTTGATTATATTATATAAAATTAATGGTATTTTAATCATATTATATAAAAAAATTTAATCAAAAAATAATTATTAACTTTAACGTTAATTAAAAAATTTAAATGTATTTGTAACTTATTTTTAATATATAAAAATAAATTATATAAATTTTTAAAATAAATTAAAAGATTGTATAATTAAGTCATTTCATAAAAAAAAGAGAATATTTTACTCTTTAAAAATTGATGGATTTATGTTTTAAAATTTTTTTTTGTTGGTGTATGCTCATAATTTAAATATAAAGCTATTATTAATGATTTTTTTTTGAAATTTTACAATGAAAAAATGTTCATTTTAATTTTTTTATTTTCATCAAGCAATATTCGAGTTAATTTGTGTGAAATTTAATTTATTTTTTTAAAATTCAATTATGAAACAAATCATCCATATCAAGATTACAAAATTCTCATAATTTTTTTTTTTGTCTAACTTTAAAATATTAACAAAATATAAATTCAAACATGTGATAATATATTAAACTAGACAGCACACGTTATTTTCACGTTCATCCAACCCTTTAAGATTATTTCAAAATTATTTAATGAAAAGAAAACATATATGATGAGGAGTGAGGTGAGGTGAATGAAGTTATAATGATGGATATATTATAAATAATAATAATAATAAAAGATAGATAATAATAAAATAATAAATAGAAAGTATAAGAATAATATAAAAAATAATAATGTATAAATATTATTATTTTAAGAAAGGTATTATTTATATACTTCCTTTTATTATATTTTATTTTTAATAATTTTTATATTAAAATAATTATGATAAATAATAAAAAATAATATATATAAGAAAAAATGTGAGAGTGATATAAAAAAATGATATACAAATATATGTTTATTAAATTATTTTCATATGCATTGGTATATTTAGGTGTTTTTTTAATAAAAAGAATCAAAAGAATTTAAGAAAAGAAATTTAAAATTTTTTAAAGAAAGTTAAAAAATTCAAAGAAAAGTTAGAACACAATGATTAAAAAAATAAAATTTTAAAAACACAAAAAAATTAATTAAGAAAATTTAAAAATAAATAAAAAGTGGTTATTCCCCTTACAAGTGTGTGGGCGGTGAGAAATCTTTGGAAATTTTTTTTATTGTTTTTTATTATTTTTTAATTTTTTTACTTTTTAAAACTAATTAAATATTTTTTATATAATGTATTTTTTTAAAAAAATTTTTAAAACATTTGTATATTTTTTTAAAATTTTTTAATTTACAAATAAATAATAAACAAAGTTATGAATGAATAGTATTAAGAATATAAAAAAAATCAAAAAATTTTAAAAGATTTTTAAAAAAATATATGATATAAAAAATAATTAATTAATTTTAAAAAATAAAAAATTAAGAAAAACCATAAAAATATAAAAAAAAAACTAAAATTAGGAAGATATAGCTTAATCCTCAAATAAAAAAATAGCAAGAGTTACCTGAATAAAAAAGGAAGGCTAAGTTTGAAAAGATATGGAGGATTGGGAGCCATGTCATGAGTCCTGTGAGCCCTCTTCCTTTGGAGTTATGCCTATTAAACAGGAAGAATAATAATACTTATTTTTTCAATAGATAGAGAAAGAAGAGTGAAGAATCAAACTTTTAATTTTGTGGATATTTTATTATTTTATACTTAATGTTAAAACATGTATCATTTAAATTAATACTACTGAGCAAAGAGAATAAGAAAATTACTAAATATAATTTAGGGACTGTTTGTTTGAACTTATCAGAGAATGCATTTTCTCCTTCTCCTACAAGAAGAAGAGCTTTTTTTTAAGGAGCGGTTGTTTTATGTTTGAATGTAATAATTTAAAGGGGCTTTTGAAGTAGAATGAACAATTTTAGAAATGAAAGTTTCTCTCTTTTCTTATTTTTCTCCTTATCAGCAAAAGTTAAAAATTTTAACTTCTCCTTATAGGAGGTTTTCTCCGTTTTCATTAACTTATCCGTTTTTTATAAGTCCAAACAAACAGGTATATTTTTATCAAAATGCATTATTTTTTTAAAAAATATAACTTATTCTCAGAATAAGCCCAAATAAACATGACCTTAGTGATAAGAGATTTAGATAAGTTATAAAAAAAATTTTAATTTTAGATTTTCATGTTAGCAACCATTAACAAAAACAGCTCAGATCAACTATCTCACCAAAAAAAAAACAGGAAATATTCTTAAAAATAGTGAAAAAGTTATAAATAAGTTTTAAGAATATGGCAAAGTTTAAGAGCTCAGAGTGTGATTGCTATGCTAGTAGTTATACTTTCAGAGCAACTTTTATTTTTTTGATTTTTTGATTTTTTATAGTTTTATTTTAAGAAATAGGATTTAAAAAATTGAAAACAAATTAAAAAAATAAAAGAATTTTTTTACTTTTATTTTAATTTTTTAATTTTATTTTTGAATACTTGTGTTATAATTTTTTTTGTTTTTAAAATTATTTCTTAAAATTAAAATTATAAAAAAAATAAAAAACTACTCCACCTTTAACTTAGCTTCCCATACAAATTGCGCGAGACAAATTGTGACTCAATGATAGAGTGCCAATTTATTTTTAAATAAAATAAAAGAATGTAAAAATAATAATAAATTATTTTTTAAGCTTCTTAGAGACATCTCACATCATATTTCATAATGATATTGTGCAAAGTTTTATTTTTCTATTTATATAATTATAAGACTTTTAAAACATTTGTTGAGACACTAAAAAATGATATAATATTATTTTTTAGGCTTAATTATATTTTTGATCATCTTAATTTGTTAAAGTTATAATTTTATCTTCTTAATTTATCTTAAATAATATGATTCTTTTAATTTTATTAAAATTATAATTTTTTTCTCTTAGAATGAAATTATGAGAAATGAAATTATAATTTTATTATAATTTTGATGAAATTAAAAAAATTATATTATTTATGATAAAATTAAAAGAATTAAAATTATAACTTTAATAAAATAAATAGAGTAAAATTGTAATTAAACATATTTTTTAAATATAATATTTAACTTTTGCTAATGCAACAAAGCCTCAATTGTTAGTTGAAAAGAGGACCTCCAAAATCCAAATCCACTGCGGTTGTTATTTTAATAATTTATCTTTTGTCGGTATAACTCAGTCTCAATTAGCTGCTCATGAAGTGCGTGTGGTTCTTTTACTTTTCTTCCATGAAATCCAGAGCCAGCCAGCCAGGTCACACCCCCTTTGACATTTTCAAAAGTCAACCCCAAAAACCAAAACTGGCTTCCCATGTCGGGTAAGAGAGAGAGAGGAACAGAGCACCCACCAAGAATGAAAGAGATAAGCATAGAGATGCCAAATTGCCAACCACCCTCTCTCTAAAAAAGAATGCCCCACTTTCTTTCTCTATATATACTTGTCTATTCCCACTCATTTCACCTTATCATCTCTCTCTCTTTGCTTCACAAAAAGTCAGCGCCTTCTTTTGTCTCTCTCTCTCTCTCTCTCACCAATCACCATTCTTTCTCTTTTTTTCCGCTCTCAAAACAGCAGCAGCAGCAGCAGGTACAGACATTTGCTGAGGTTGTCTCTTACGGTTATGGAGGACGATTGGGATCTGCACGCTGTGGTCAGAGGCTGCGCCACCGTTACCTCCTCTTCTTCTTCTTTCTCCGTCTCCACAACCACCACCGCCACCACTAATGCTTCTGCCTCTTCTGTGTCTTCCTCTGGTTTTGGCACTTGTTACCAGCCTGCTGCTTCCTGCGGCTTTCCTATTTTTGGTAGGGAACAGAAGGGCCAAGTTTTGTCCCTTTCAGACCCTTTTGAAGCAAGGAGTTCCATTGAAGAATTGCATGAGCTTTGTAAGCCTTTCTTCCCCAAATCACAGCCTCCATCCTTACAAACTTCTCCGTCTTCCTTCTCTTATTCCTCTGCACCCAAATCAGTTCAAACACAGCAGAAACAACCGCAGCCTAATAAGCTGTCTCACGCTGGCTCTGTCACCACACCAAGATCTAAAAGAAGGTAATTTGATTTTGAGCTTGACTTTCTTTTGAATCAATATAGCTAGCTCTTAGAAGTAATGTCTTTGATTCATGATTTCTCTGTGTAATGCATGTTTACTCCATTACAGGAAGAACCAGCTTAAGAAAGTCTGTCAAGTGCCAGCTGAGGCTCTCTCCTCAGACATATGGGCATGGCGGAAATATGGGCAGAAACCCATCAAAGGGTCTCCTTATCCAAGGTGGGTCTTCAAGATTTCGTTTAGTTTTCTAACAACTGAGCAGAAAAGAAGTTAAGCTTATATCAGATATGCTTAAGGCTTAATTAAGCTTGGTTTGTTCTGTGATTAATAGGGGATATTACAGATGTAGTAGCTCAAAGGGATGCTTAGCTCGGAAACAGGTGGAGAGGAACAGATCAGACCCAACAATGTTCATAGTCACCTATACGGCGGAGCACAACCACCCTGCTCCTACTCATCGAAACTCTCTTGCTGGCTCCACACGCCAGAAGCCTTTGACACCCCAAGCGGCTACCTCCGGTGACTCTGACAAAGCCCTGACAAAACCCATTTCTCAGGGGACCTCAGAGGTGGAAGAAGAGCTTGCATCTCAAAACACAAAGTCAGAAAGCAAAGAAGAGAAGGAAGATTTGATGGAGGATGAGGAAGAAGATGAATTTGGGTTATCAGATATGGTGTTAGCAGATGATTTCTTCGAAGGTTTAGAAGAACTAACTGGGCCGGTGGCGACAGCTGCGGCCACCGAAGACTGCTTCGTTGACCCCTTTACAGCTGGTATTGCTCTGCCTGCTTGGGTGGCCAATAATGCTGCTGCCACTGCCGCTGGTGGCAACTGACTCATTGGGACACTCACAACAAGTGACATTGGTTTCATGCTTCTCATATCTGAGAATAGGAACCCTTTTTCTGTAGAGAATTGGAACATTTTGGAGGAATCTACACTAACAATGATTTGTTGAGGGGAAGAAAAGTTCTTAACTTCTTCCCAACTTTTGAGTACAGTAAGAAGGTAGATTAGGCATTTGTCTTTGTTAATCTGAGTAAAATGAATTATTATTAGGCATTAATATCTTTATTATTGTATAATTAAAATTTATTTTGAAATTTTTCTGGATGCCTCTTGGATTTGTTTAAGTTCATTGTATTTAAAAATGGTTGTGATAAATTTCCCAGCACTTTGGGTTGACTTTTCTCGGCAATTATAAATATTATATGACTGTGACATGGGTTCATAATTGTTGGGTAGTTATTCCATTAGTACTGTTCACGACCACCAATAGCTCTGGATTCCTTTTTTGCAGACACGACTACACGAGGGTTTAGTAATTCTATGAAAATCTTTGACTTTTTAAAAGACTAAATTTTTTATCATTATATTTTAATATTTTGAATTATAAATTAAAGTAAAAACTTCATCATCTTATTAATGAAAAGATAGTTTTACCTCTTAAAAAATGCTCTGTATAGAAGAATCACCATTAATATAAGGAATTAGGTTCCGAAGCATATGCATTTTTAGCAAATGGTGGCTCCTCCCTCAGTTTTGTGCTGTAAGAAGCAAAGTATTTCACGTCAGCCCCATGTCTTCTCTAAGAAGAGCCACGATAGCTTGAAGTTAACATGTTAGGCACACCAATTAATTTTGTCCTATTTGCTTGGCTCCAGATAAAGAACAATGCATCTCATTCATCTTTAGTGGAATGGGTCAATTTACCAAACTTGTCTTAGACGGAAAAGGAAAAAATTGATAACACAAGAAGTATATATTATCTTTCGCAGTCAGGATAAAGAAAGTGATTTATATTAAAAAGTTTAATTCTGCTATAAAGCTCAGAACAAAGTTCAATTCAACACCTGGCTAGAGAAAGAAAGTTCACTCTGCTTTATTCGCATTTCTCAGCTCCTTGCCCCCATTGAATGAATTGCAGAATATTGATGCTGCGAATCAGAAAGAAGAAAACTTTGAAGAGCCTGTGAGGAGAAAAAACGTTATTAGTGCTGGCCAAGCATTTCACAATTTGAAAACTGAAAAATAATGGTTGGAACGACCTTACCGCAGTCCAAGACCTTGGTAGACCAGGGTTAGGGATAGGCCAGAGTTGAGATTCACACCTCCACGTCACCACAACTACCACTAAGAGATACTAGTGTCCACCTCATCAGTGACAAAATAAGGATACGTGGCACGCACCCATGAGCTCAAAGAATGTAGGCAAGGATTATCAACCTCACTACTTTTTCTTTTTACAAAAACAGCCCCATGCGCGGGGAATTTGGAAAAAAGAGAATGGTTGATTCAACTCCTCGCATCAAAGCCCTCTCATCTTACCTTGGAAGATACGATTGTGATACCGTTTGAGTTTCTGAATTCTCCGTTGATCAGAGAACTGACTTAGCCATCAGAATCCTAATGTGAGACATTCTGTCTCACTTGTAACGCTTTCTTTTCTCTAGTAGGTCACTCAAGCTCACCAGAAGAACTAAGTTCAACAAAAACCAAGTAGAACAAAAGATCAAACTCTGGTAAAGGTGTATCATGTCTAATCTTAGGCATGAAGAAAACAAGAGTCAAAGCATATTTCTATGATCTAGCAACAGTGGCTCCTGCTAAAATGAGATCTTAATGGCATATAACATCCCTGAGTTCAATATCTCAAATCTCAACAGCAAATAAGTTGAAGGCCAAAGGAAAAAAAAATACTGTCAATTCATACCAACAATGTTTGCCGTGTACCTCATCTTGTTGGCAGTTCATACAGAGATATAGCTCCTTTTTTTTTAAGAGGAGCATAATCTCCCACAAAATCACTTCACTGAAAAAGGCTTGGAAAAATGCATCGAGGAGAAAAGGAGGACATTTTGCCTGTAGACCAACTGACTACCCAAAGCATTGCACTGGAAAAGGCTTGCTATAGCCACACTATGCTGTACAAGAGGAAACCTGTCAGCCTTGGACAAAATGTTTCAGTTTTTTTGTTTCACCAACTGCAGAAAGCCATTCAGTAAGAATCTCCATGGTTGTATAGCCAGGACTGCAAGCATCTTCAGTCATTCTGTCCATAAGTTCAAATGCTTTGTGCAACATGTTCTTATCCCGAATCCCTTTGAACATAGCATTGTATGTGGTTGTATTAGGCTTAATCCCCCCTTACTTTCATGTCATTCATCAAAGAAACAGCGCATTCTACATCATTATTCTTGCATTGAGAATCAATTAAAATGTTGTATATCACAGTGTTTGGAGGAACGTTAGATGTAGAACACATTTCCCTGAAAATTCCAATGGCTTCATCAACATTACCGTTTAAACAATACTTATGTATCAGTGCCCCGTAAGTGACAACAGAGGGCACAAGACTCTCTCTAATCATTTTTCTCATCACCTTACTGGCAGTTGCATGATTTCCAGTTTTAACAAGGTAGGAAACAAGAGTATTGTAAGTCAGTATCAGGATTAACACCAGTTTGTTCCATTTCCTTAAGAATTTCATGAACACTTTCTAATTTCTTCATCTTTAAGAATCCACTGATTACTACATTATAGCAAGCTATATCAAGAACGAACCCAGCCTGTTTCAACTTTGACATAACGAGGTTGACATCATCCATCCTTCCAGCAAGGCTTAAGCTAGATATCAAACTGTCGAAAACAATTGCATCTGGAAAGCATCCAGAACTCAACATCCCATCAAAATAATGCATGGCTTTACCAATATTGTTCACATTACAGAAGGCTGATATCAGTACGGTATATGTAATGGCATTGCCTTTTATGCCTTGCCTCTGGCTCTCTTTGAATAACTCAACCGCACTATTGATCTTCCCATGCTTGCACATACCATCAACCAATGTATTGAGGGTGACGACATTTGGCAGCGCTCTTTCCTCATTCATCTGGTTAAATAGCTCATGTGCTTTGTCAATGTCGCCAGCTTTGCAGAACCCATCAATCAAGCAATTATATGTAATGGTGTTTGGCCTATGTTCATTTGGTGTTTTAATCTGTTCCAACAAATTCAAGCCTTCTTCTTGCCTCCCAACTTTACATAGTCCATCAATCAAAGTATTAAATAAGATCACATCAGGTTCAACATATAGCCCATTACTCTCTGCTTTTCCTCTCATTTTTTCAAACACCTCTAGTGCTTCATCAATCCTCCGAGACTTGCACAAATGATTAATAAGAATCCCAAAGGTTACAACATTCGGCTGTATCTCTATTTCTTTCATCCTTGCTAAGAGTTCATTCATCCTCTGGAAGTCTCCAACCCCTCTCAACCCTGTTAAGAGCACATTACACGGAGCAGCTTCAACTGCACCACCCAATTTCAGCACATCATGTAGAAGACCCCACGCAAGACCTGTTCTATGTTTCCCCCATAGCTTGGTGATCAGTTGAGTAAGTTTGATGGTATCAGGCAAAACACCATGTTCGCCTAGCTTCGTAACCAACCTAACAATGTCGTCTTCACTGACTCTTCTTCCTGGACGCTCCCTCTTCAATAATTGAGCGAAAACAATACCACCCGTGAGATCATTCGGAGGAAACTCCGCATTTGGTTCAAGCATTCCCTCAAGCACATTGAGTGCATCGTCTATATGTCCCAATCGCAGCAATGTACCAATCAACGTATTGCAAAGACGAGTACTCTTCAAAGATGGACCCAGCTCCCTGAACAGAAGAAGTGACTCATCCACCATTCTAGCCTTTCCGAAGCTTTGTATAAGAAGGGTTGCTGATCTGGTATTAAGAGGGACATTCCACTCTTTGGACTTCCTATAGAGCTCCAACAGCTTGGTTTGCGAACTAGGTTCTCGACTAGTAAGCTCCAGAACGCCCTGGAACACAGAAGACAGTGATGGGTATCGTTCAGATGATGCATTTGCTCTAACATAATCCAGAAAGTTGAGGGCTTTGGAAGAGGAACCCAAACGAAGGGTGATTCTGAGGAGGTGGCGAGGCAGGGTAATTGAGCCAGAGAATAGGAGGGGATGAAGTTTATCAGAGCTCCACTCCTTTTCAGGGGCTTGGAGAAGTTCTACTACTTGGGTTACAAACGATTCATGGTCCTGTGATGAATTAGACTCGGTGAAGTTCTGGCGATACAGAGGGAAAAGCGTCGAGGGTAGCAGATATTTGGGAATGCCACGGCGGCGATGGAGGAGTTTAGATTGTCTTGAAGCTAAGAGCTTTATGCTCATTGTTGTCGAATAGAGTGAAGCAACTCAGGGTGAAGTAACAGAGGAGCTTTATAGGAGGAGGCTTTTGTAACAAAGAGGGAGCGTCCTCTTCAATAAAAGAGCTTTATGTGATCATATATTACCGTCTTGACTTTTATAGTATTGTTCGTGAATTGTTTAGACTTAGTTTGTTTAAAAAATGAATCAAACGTAAACATAATTTTTAGCTCCATTATTCACTCTATTTTAAACAAATAAGCTTAAGCATAATAAAGTTGGACTCAATTATAACCCTAGTATCAATAGAATCACAATGCTTCTTGACCTTCTAAAATTATAGAATTTTTTATTTGAAAATTACAGTTTTTTTTTTAAGAAGATAATATACAAAGTTTGGGTTGTTATTTTGGTACACAAGAACTCAATGCAACATTTAAAGCAGGACTTTTTCTCGTGTAAATTGAGCTCATCATGTTATCTATACATCTTAAATACAAAGTTAATAATAAAAATTTTCAATTTTAATATAATGAAAGCTTGATTCTGTGTGGCACAAACTTTTATCTTTATGTATTTTGGGTCCATAAATGACCTGATGTGCTCATCTTTTCTCTTAAAAAAATCATAATATTGATGTTGCTGATCTCTACATTGATTTTGTTATACTAAGCTTCCTGAAAAAATGTCTCGGTCTGATTTTAATCATAAATTCCAAAGTTCCAATGATAAACAGGAGGGCTTAAGAGCATATAAATCTTATGCAGAGTCTAGTAGTATTTTTTGGACATTGCTGCGTATTGCTTTTCCATATCCTTCCACCTATAGGATTCGTGGAGAAAACATTTCCGGGCTTCTGGTTGAAGGTCAGAGCAAAGACTTTAAGAATTCTTTGTGAAGCTTGCCAAGGAAATCTCAACATTGACCGAGTTATAGTAGGGAAGCTGACAATATTCTTTCAGAGAAGTGAAATATCCTCACATTCTTTATTCTTTCCTGGTTGTGAAAATGGATATTCTTTGAAAGAATGCTGTGAGACAATGGTCTTCAGTTGATTCCTCAAATATCTCATATCTGCTTCTATTTGTGTCATGTAGGAATTATAGGGCTGCAGCTTGCTGTCACCAGAGATAGTTTTTGATGGAACTCTTGCGTTTCGGATGTGAGCTGAGTAATAGTCTGGTCAACCATAAAGAATTTAGTTTCGACTTTCCTTTATAGCTTTTCTTTTGAAGAGACAATGTTTTTGCAGCATTTTGTTATGGAAAATAAGTGTAAGAACATTTAATATATTTTTGTTATAATAAGAAGGTAAAAATATATTTGTATTTATTATGTCTTTCAAATGAAATAATTAAAATGTTCTTATATTTATATATTTTTTAAAGAAAGAAGTTATATATATATATATATATAAAAGCGACATATCATATAAGAGAAGTGGTTTTATAATTATTTATAATTTTTTAAAAACAAAATCTCTTAAATTTAAGATTAATTTGACTTATTTTAATCTTAGCCTTCAATTGTTTATCTAAGAGTTATTATTGACTTCTCTCATATCTCACATAATGCCATTTCTCTCATATGATATGTCATATATGCAATCTTCTTGTGGAGGCTAGCTACCTACAAAGATATTTGTATTATGAAAATAAGACAAAAATATTCATCTATTTATTATGTCTTTCAAATCACATGGTTAAATATTCTTGTATTTATTGCATAATTTAAATAGAGATATTTTATGTGAAATTTGCTAATTTTTGCAATATTGTTGGTTAATTTATGTCTAAGGGGACATTTGGTATAAAAAAAAAATTTTACTCCTGGGAAATAAGATTTGTGGGGATCTTATTCCTAAAAATATTATAATTTATGATTGGTTAGTCTTGTAAATTCTTGATAATATTAAACATTTACACGTTTGATTCAGAAGTTTTTTTCTTAAAAATTTAGGTAATTTTTACAAAATCAGCATATATAAATTTTGTTAAAAAAAGAATAAATTAGTATTATATTCCACTGTTATTGTGAGACCTACATAAAATAAACAATAAAAAAATAAAAGAAAATGATTAAATTAAGAAAAAAATTAAATGATCAAATTAAAATTTTTTAAATCTTTTGAATATCAAAAAAATAATTTAATCATAATTTTAAATGGATCTATTTTTTTTCTTATTTAAATACATTTTATAGATTAAAATATTTTTTTGTTGAGAAAATTGACATTTGTGCTTTAAAGAGGACTCTTTTGGAGTGTTGTCCTCAAAAAATAATAAGTTTTTAGTGTTGGGTGTTAGATTTGGTGTCTGCATTTTTTACACAGTGTCGTGGTTTTGTTTGTTGCTGTTCTGCGGTGGTGTGGCGGTCTTAAAATTTTTGCTAAGAACTTCATTTGGGCGTATGGGAAACTTGATGAAAATCCTATGCAGCCACCAACAACGATGGCCCATGGAGTTGCATGGGGTCAGAGTTGCCTGCGAGGTTATTGAAGGAAGTACATCTTGTGTAGTTGGGATTCAATAGGACGAGATACAGTTAAATTTTAATTGTCTAAATCAAGTTGAATAATTAAGATTCATTTAAATATATTTTTTATTTTTTTAATGACATGCATATTAAGAAAAATTAAATCTTAGTTGTTCAATCAATGTTGGATAGACAACATTTTCTTATTAAAAACTGTACAGTTTGGAGTCTGACTGCACGGCATCTAGACTCGTTATTAAAATGGTGGGTAAGAGTATCATTTTATTTTACAAAAATTTGTCTTCAAAAATACTATCGAACAAATTTTGATAAGAAAATTGACTAAAAAGTGCTTTCAAAAATTCTAGTTTCTTGGAAAAAGGTTTTTCAAATTTTGTATCAAACATGAGAAATTAAGATTATAAAGTTGTGATTTCCAAAAATTTCTAAGAATTCATGTACCAAACATAGATAACTTTTCTTATTATTTGTATATTTTTTTTACACTTCCTCTCATATATATTATTTTTATTATTTATTATTTATCATTAGTTTTTTTTCCATTACATCAATAGGTAAAATTAAAAATATAAAAATAATATAAGAATTATAGTATATAAATAACATTGTTGTATCCCTTATCCACACTTCAACTAGTTCATTTTTCCTATTTGATCAAGAGATCATCTATGTCGAGAATAGATTCATACAAAAAGTTTCTTGATACCTGATTCTAAAACATTGACAGAAATAATATTTAAATATGTGAAAATGCCAATTTAAAGTTACTTGGTAGATGACTTTGATTTTTACTTTACAGACTCCCTTGGTTTGTTCCTTTTTGGAATCATATTGGCAGTGCCGTGGTTTACAGAATCTTGCATCATGTGACATGGAATTGGTACTTGTTTGGAATGATGAACTCTTTTGTTGAGAGAGGTGATTTACAGTTAGATGCCGAGCCTTACGCGAAAGTTTTAGTTTGGATTTTTGCTACACGACATCATAGTCAAACTGTGATTTGGTGCCCACATTCTAGAAGCTGAACAAATGGTGCCTAAATGTGGTTGTAATATAATTTTGGATATTCTCGCATTTTATTAGTTATTATTTTGATTTTTTTATATTTAATTAATTATTTTTTATATCATATATTTTTTTAAAAAAATTTATACTATTCATTCATAAATAAAAAATTTTAAAATTTTTTTAAAAAAATATAATAAATAATTAATTAATGTCAAAAAATTAAAAAAATTAAGACAAATAACAAAAAAAAAAAGAGAAGTGAGAACGTCCGAAGTTATGTCACATCCCTATAATAGTCAAAACCGTCATTGAAAAGGGAGATTGGGCAACAAAATGAGGGCAATAAGGATAAGTTTGATGATGCGGATTTTTTATTTTTTATTTTTTATTTTTTAATATTAATTAATTATTTTTTATATCATATTCTTTTAAAATTTTTTACATTTTCTTGTATTATTTATCTATAATTTTTTTAAACTATTCATTTATAATTAAAAAAATTTCAAAAAATATATATAATATAAAAAATAATTAATTAATACTAAAAAAAATAAAAACAAAAAATGAAAATTTGCGAACTTAGGATAGACTTATCCAAAAAATGAAGGGGACCAGTGTAGCTTTGCTAAATCACTCACTTTTGCTCAACTGCTATGGATGTATCCACCTTCTGATCTGCTTCAGATGCTTCAGAGGCTGCAGAGGCTGCCTTGTCCAATCCTAACCTTCGCAACTCATTTAGGAAATCATCAACATCTGCTTCACTGATTTTGTATGGGGTATGGAGAGGACCAGGAAATGAGCCATTTCTCACTTCTTCCTTGTACTCCAGTAGGGCTTTATTGATGACATCGCAAACATCGGCATAGTGCTTACAGAATTTTGGAGTGACCTGCAGAAGGTAGATCATCTTGACTTATGCAAAGCATTGTGTGATAAAAGGAACTGTGCACAAACGGTTGAAGTCGTTGCATTTTAGTTTAACATAAAAGTTTAAGTAGAACCCCTTGAACTCAAATGCAAACACCTCAGCCTTTTGTGCACAGTTGAAAGAAAACTTGGGCTAACATTTGCTAGAAATACCTTGGCATGATGGGGATGTTGCAGCATACCAAGCAGATCATGGTAAACTAGCACCTGCACGAACAATTAAAATATACTAGAAATTAATTATCCCTTTAACTAAATAATCATATTCTCGAGAAGGACAAAGATCATGATAAACAAGCTTATGCAATTGTATTATTAGTTCTCATAGACTTCCAAGAAATTATCAGTTTTACCCACATTAACAAAAGATCCCCTTCTCCTCTTCCCCAGAAGGGCTGGTGTAAAATTGTAAATTCGTATTTCTTTGCTTCATTATCTCAAATTCATTGATGGATCAATAAACTAGAGATTCCTTAACATCTTCTCTCAACACATCATGAGAGAGCATCAATTTATTGAGATAGAAGGCCCAGCACAGCCACTTGATGAAGAATAAATGCCTTAAAATCGATTAATGGTCATGTGACTTTTAAGTTTTAACTGAAAAGAATGGGGCACTTTGGGAGCATAGCTCCTTTTTTTTTTTTTAAATTAAGTATTTTTTTTTATTATAACCGTTTGTATGAAATAATTTTCAGAAGTGCCAAGCAGGAATGGCTACTTATTTTTGAAGCAAAAAAATATTAGTTAAAAAATAATAAGGTCCGATAAAACAGAGAAAATTTTTTTTAGATAAATATATCCCTAAAATATTTCACAAATTCTCTAAAAAGTATTTTTATATGTCATTTTTAATAATTTTATATGTTTAAAAGCACTTTTAAATTTTTATATTCAAATATAAGAAATATATATTTTTAATAAAATCACTTATGCGTAATTATATCAAAACACTAAATACTTATTTTTTATTTTAAAAATACAAACTCATCAAAACTGTTAAGTGTTCATCTAGGCAGTTATCTCTTATAAGATAACACCTCAAGCATAGAATATTAGCTAAAAGGCCAGTTAAGCCAACTAACCTGTCCACTGCAAAAGGGTCCAGCACCAATCCCAATTGTAGGTACACTAAGGGCCGCCGTTGTTGCAGCAGCCACAGGTGCCGGCATACATTCTAGAACAACAGAAAAGCACCCGGCTTCTTGCAAAGCCAAAGCAGTCTCTACAACCTGCATAGACATGTATCTTTCAGGACCACAACGAATTTTTGCAAGTGACATATAGATGCATCAGAGAGAAATAGACCTTGACAGCACTAGCAACATTCCTTCCCTGAGGTCTAAAACCCCCTAAAACACTAATAGCTTGGGGAGTCAGTCCTACATGCCCCATAACTGCAATTCCAGCTTCAACAATAGCTTTCGCCGCAGTAATTCTTGAAGGTGACCCTCCTTCCAATTTTATGGCATCCATTCCTCCTTCCTTTAAAAAACGAACTGCTGTATCAACTGCCTGCTTATAATCAAAATTCGCAACATATAAAAACACAACACACTTTAAGAAAGTTCAATAGTGAAACACCTATGTCCTTAATTCCTAACATTCTGTTCCTTCTGTTGTAGCTACCCATAAAATATTACCACATTGGTCTGAAGTTGTAATGAAGAAATGAAATAAAATCTTCTTTGAGGCATAATGATTAATGAGGGGCAGAGTCTTTCAATGTTAATTTCAATTTGGCCCTTTTTAATTTTGTTCTTATTAACGTTCAAAAGCCAGCTTACCTCTCTCATTCAAAATCAAATAAAGATAAGGATCATATGGAGAGATAAGGAAGCATGATGGAGAGATAAGGGAGCATGATATCAGCCCAATATTAGCACTTCATCATCATATATGTCAGCATCAGTGGAGAATAATACGTTTGGCTAAGATAATCTGAGTACAGCTCATTCATAGCACAAGGGTAGTCAAATTACTTGATCAATACTTCATCAATCAGGCTGCCATCAAGGGATATGATATAGTCATAATAGACGTGATATGGTCAATAGTTTCTAATTACCAAAAAGGTCTCTGTCTCTGTCGTAGGAACGAAATCTGATTACTGTTAAGTGTTTATATATAGGCTCCGTTCTTTGTTGTTGAATATGCTGGAAAGTCAATAAAAATAACATTACATTTCCTTGGTTTTTCAACTCACTAACTGCTCTATTTTTTCGGTTTATCACATTTGCTTTTGCTCTGTTATTTTTTCTGCCATTATAGGTTTCAGTTTTTCTATTGTTCTCACAGTGATGGCTATGAAAAGCATATTTGCATGCATCTCCCAACCACACACGACTTTCAACTTGTGCAATGATATTTTTATACCTTTTTTTTCATTTTTTTTTATATATATTATTTTTTTATTTTTTTAATCATCTATCAATCACATTTATTATTTTTTATAATAAATTAATAATAAAAAAATATATAAAAAAAATAATGTTAGTATATCATTTCTCTTCAACTTTTTGAGAAATCAACCAAATCTTCTCTCTGCTGCACGACAACCGACACTAGTCATTTCAGTTTGAAAAAGACAAATTTCATATTGACTGAAAATTATCAAAATTACCTGACTGGAACTCGATTCATAGGTCCCAAATGGCAAGTCCCCTACAAGAAGCGGCCGCTTAGCACCACGAGCCACAGCACGGCAATGAACAAGCATTTCGTCGACAATAATAGGCAGCGTGGTGTCGTGTCCATGAACCACCATGGATGCAGAGTCCCCAACAAGACAGATATCAATACCGGCCATATCTAAATGCATAGCCGATGGGTAATCGTACGCAGTGACCATCGTGATGGGTTCGCCCTTTCTGTACTTTTGCCTCAGTTGGATCAGCGTCACTCTCTGGTTTGGGGTCTGGGAAATGGGTCCTGAATACACTGTGTTTTCAGGGACATTGCTCATGCACCGGAAAAGGGATAAAGAAGCCCCGGTGAAAAGAGCCATTGTCGAGGAGGGAGGATGTGCCCCAAGTTTCTTTCTGATGATTAATTATCGTGGCTCATTAGGATTGTTGATTTGTTATTTTGTTGTGTTTTTTATTTTTATTTTTTTATTTTTTATATTAATTAATTATTTTTTATATCATATATATTTTTAAAATATTTTTATATATTATTTATTTATAATTTTTTTGATATTATTCATATATAAGTAAAAAATTTTAAAAAAATTTAAAAATTTAAAAAAAATAGAACATAATAAATAATTAATTAATTAAAAAATATAAAATAAGAAATCTACATTTTTTAACTTTAAATTACAGTTATATTTAACTTAAAATTCCCGTCATGGCATAATTACAATATGCGGCTAATCCTACTGTCAAATAGTAACGATAGGTTATATATTTTTTAATTTTTTTACTTATAAATAAATATTATAAAAAAATATGAATAAATAATAAAAAAATTTAAATTTTTAAAAAAATTATATAACATAAATAATAATTAATTAATATTAAAAAATTAAAAATAAAATATCGAGATTCCAGCAACTATCATACCACAAAAGTGCTACCCTAAAGGCCTGCAGTCCTTTCTATTGACTTTTCTTTTGGACCGATTTTGGTGCACACTATCTGCCTCATTTTGAGGCGTTAACTTTTGGTGTTCTTAATTGTTTATTTTTTTATTAATTTTTTTAATATTAATTAATTATTTTATATATTATATATTTTTTAAAAAAACTTACACTTCTTATATTATTTATTCATATACTTTTTAAATTTATTTTTTTATAAATAAAAAATTGTAAAAATTCTTAAAAAATACATCACATAAAAAATAAAAAAGCCAAAAGTTAAAAAAATTATGGGACAAGCAAATCGAATTTGCATCTTCACACCTGAGCGGCGGTATTAAACATATAGTAAGTAATAGGGTTAACTTTTCTCCAAATATGACTATTATATTCTCTTTTATCATATTTGATACATTATCATTTAATTTTGATATCCTAAATAATTAAAACATTTAATATATTCTCATTTAATATTAATTATGATTTATGACTCGTGCAATCATAGAATGTTAATAATTTTATACATTTATAATTCTTAATATCATAAATATATTAATATACATTTAATATGACATATAACTTGGTTAACATATAAACATATTTATATTGTAAATCACATCATACCAAATATGATATTTCATATTTTTTTATGGTAGATATTTCATATTTTTTTATGGTAGATATTTCATATTTAATATCATATCATTCTGTATGATATTTTATATTATTTAAAATTTATAAAATTTTATTGTGATGTTTTTAATCTTATTAATAATTATAAAATATTGATTATATTTTTAATTATTATATTAAATATAATTATCTCATATATTAATATCTTTAATATTTAAAATAACGTGATATCGGTATACCATATGACATGACTCATGAGCCAAAGAAACTGATTTTGGATTCAAGATATATATATATATATATATATATATATGGAGTAATAATACCTATATTTTTAATTATTAATATATTATAAAATAATAATAATATATGTTAAATAATAATAAAATAATAAATATAAACAAAAGTTTTAGTTCGATACCCATAACCATCGGCCTTTGGCTACATCTTTCTAATATCTTTGGTTTACTCTTTTTAGTGTTGTAGTCACTTGACTCATTTAGCCCAATTTGAATTTGTCCAAGCCTTGTAATTACATGAGTATTTCTTTTTGGGACTTATTCATGATTAAAGAACTTGGCTACATCTAAGTTACAATTAGAATTGAATCAATGACATCTTAAAAAAATTAAGTTGTTAATCCTAATAATCATCTCAATAACAAATAAAATAGTTATCAGGATGGACCCTTTAATTTCTTTAAGGGGTTATTAGTTTGAACCTAAAAATGCTCATTATATTAATAAATAAATAATAGATGTGATATTATATTATAGACATACATCGATATGTCATGTTTATAGTACTGAATGGTAAATCGAAGAATTATGTGAGATGCAATCCAAACTTAGCCTAGCCTTATAACTATAAGCTAAGTTCTAACATTATATTAAAAACATTATTAGCACTCCAAGCAAAAAAAAAATTATTAACCATTTTTAAATAAAATATTTATTTGGAATAATAAAATAATTGTTTTCAATTACAATCATAAAATACCAATTTTACATGATTGATGAAGCACCAAGGTGCTACATGGCGCGCAAAAGGATAATTAATTGTAAAAAATGCGTCTTGCTAAGGTGCATAAGAAGATGAATATTTTTTAATTGAGTTATTATTATTATTATATTTAATATTTGTATATTTATTCTTTAATATTACACTATTGTAATTATATTCATGCTATTATATATGAAGTTATTTGATATTTTTACTTGTTAAATTATCTCTTAAGAAATATAAATAGAGATGACAAATTTTAAGAGAGAGTAGAATAGTAACTATTATTATTTATTTTTATAATAAAAATTTATTAATGAGTAATTATAAACTAATAAGAATTATTTAAAACTTAATAATTATTATTTTTCAATTTTAAAATAAAAAATAAATATATATTAAATATTAATATGATATAATTATCTTCCACTGTATTTCTTATTAAAATATTCTTGTAATTAAAGAAGTAACAAGTAATCATAAATCATTCTTTTATTATTTTAATTATATTTGATGTCATTATTTAATTACTGTTTGTTAAAAGAAGAGAGGGGCAAGGAGAAGGCTGGATCAGTGGGGCCGGGCGCTAAACAAATGCAGGGACCCACATGATCTGGGAAAAGGGTCACCCTTTTAAACCAGGGTGGTTCATTCAAAGCAGACACAGGGGTTAGTTCAGCGTCTCACATACCTTTCAGAGGAAGTGGTCGGCAAAAGTCTAAAAGTGAGAATGACAGAATTTAATGTTTGGTGAGAAGAAAAGCTTTGACCCTTTTAACATTTTTGGATGTTCTGCGACGGCTCATTTAAGACCCCTCACACTCATTAATCATCCAATTGAAATGTGTCGATCATACATTTATTTTATACTTTTTATATATATTTATTTTTAATTATTAATATATTATAAAATAATAATAATATAACAAATAAAATATTTTAAAAAAATATATTATACATATATATTTTTAAAAAATAAAAAATATTAAAATTAAACAAAAGTGCTTAACTTGTAGTTAAATAAATTATATGTTTAAAATATATATTTTTTTTTATTTCTTTTAACCAGTACTCAACCATAGATTATTTGGATGTATTTATATTTTTTAATAAGTGTTTCAATTATAAGTATTAAATTAAAAAAATATTTGATATTTAAATGTAATTATTCAAAAGTACTTAACCCTGGCCCATTCAGGATAGCTTTCACTCTAATTTTTTCAGGTAGTCCTTTCTCTTGTGGTTTCTTTTCAAGTCGCCCCCTCCGCGTCACCGGCGCCCAATAGATCGAAACTGCTCTGATACCATTGTTACAGCACCTTAGGTAGAACTCACCCTTAAAAGCTAGCCGTTGAGGGGAGTGTGTCTAAGGTGTTATAAACCCTTACATTATCTAACACTGGAGCAATGTGAAACTATCTTAGTATTTGTCTCATATTTATTTTATGTTTATTCTTTAACTTTAAAACTTTTTTTCACATTTGATAATATTTTTTTTAGTAAATTAACA
>JASKGM010036645.1:0-23807 GCA_034509205.1 Ceratonia siliqua
TAGGCTTCATCATATATATAGCACCTGATGAGTGATGACTTTCCCTTTCAAATACTTATGATATGAATATGTATCTCCTTAATTATAATTAACTTGGTATATACATTTTCTTATAAAGGTAGTTTATCTAATTTCTCATTTTTTTGGGGGTTAAAAGTGGAGATAATAATTTTTCAAAGCAAATCAAAAAATGAAGACCATAAGTTTGGCCCTCAAGAATCGACAATTAAATTGATTATTTCCATACATATATATATATATATATATATATATATATATATTACAACAAATTGATTATAATAATTATTAATTATAAAATGTATCAATTCTTTTTATACAAATAATAATATAAAGGTTTAAATTTAAAATCTCCTCTAAATTATCTAACTCCTTCATTACTATCAAACATATCAATTTTAAGCCAATTAATCTGCACCCTTTTGTATATAAACCTTTGACTAATGAAGAGTAATAAAGCAAAAAAATACGTTGAAATATGTGCTAGAGATCTTAAATGCGATGTGCTTTGTGCCCTAATTTGCTATATATATATATATTACAACAAATTGATTATAATAATTATTAATTATAAAATGTATCAATTCTTTTTATACAAATAATAATATAAAGGTTTAAATTTAAAATCTCCTCTAAATTATCTAACTCCTTCATTACTATCAAACATATCAATTTTAAGCCAATTAATCTGCACCCTTTTGTATATAAACCTTTGACTAATGAAGAGTAATAAAGCAAAAAAATACGTTGAAATATGTGCTAGAGATCTTAAATGCGATGTGCTTTGTGCCCTAATTTGCTTTAATAATTTTCAACACTCCCTCCATTATGGTGAAGGTAGGGACAAAGATTTAAAGCTTTAATATCTAGTCTGGTAACCTCTCGTAAAGAACATGTGCATGTTAACTTTATAGAAAATTGAAATTTACAGAATAAGAAACTGCCACCTAAACAGTTAATCAGTGGTAGCTTGAGTTCCATTAAATGTGAATGGCTAAGTTCAATTTTTTTATTTATTATTATTTTTTGTTTTAAAATAATAATTTTTTTAAAAATTTTAATTTATTTTAAATTATCTGTCATTTTATATTATCAATAAAATATTAATTATTATTTTTCTAACTTTATATTTATTTATTGTTATTTTTAATATAATAACAAAAATTTAAATTGACTTTAATAAAAAGTAATTTAGTCTAATATAATTATTTTTTATTATAATTAAAATTATTTAATAATTTTTTTAATTCTTTTGTTACTATCTTAAATGTCAAATAAAAAAAATTTTAAAGAAATAAAGACAATAGCTTGTATTTTTTTAGTCATTGGGGCCTTGTATTGTTTGACAATAAATTTGACCGGTACTGCAGCTTGATGTGATGATCAAAAAGAAAATCATGGATGGAAATCTAGTCATGTCATGTTTAAAGAATCTTGGCTGTCTATTCATTTGGAAAGCCAAAATTATACCACATGGCATTTCTCAAATTAAAAAAAAAAAAACTTTTTTTCCTCTTCTTCCCTTCTGTCTTTCCACTGTCTCTCTTGAAAGTTATTGCTACTTTCCTCCTTTCCTCATAATTTTCTCCTGCTGCCACCAATACTGCTAAGGCCTGAGCACACCACCATCGGCAACAGCCAATGCCATTCCTTGGACTAAAGGTCGTCAATCTCCCTTGGCCCATGCTTGTACATGAGATTGAGAAGCTAAGGTTCCCTTTGTCTTCTTCGGTTTCCAGGCCCTAAGCTTCTCTCAATTAAGCAACTTTATCAAGGTATGTTTGTTGCCTGTAATGGTGGTAGAGGTGTTTTATCAGTCATGATTAGTGCCCATTTTCTATGTTTTTTTGTTGGTATGTTGGCAAATTGATATATGGTGCGTAATTACCTTGTGATCGCTCGCATATGTAGAGCTATTCTATATGGTACAAATTCTTACTAGTTGCAGATTATGTAAATTTTTCTCTGGTCGAAAAAATAAAATGAAGGCATTGTCACATAAAAAAACATTTCCTTAATTAGTTTTAATTATTTGTGATTGCATGTTTATGCATTTGACTCTTGTTATATTCTTCCCCTATATTTCCACTTTTCTTATGTATGTGATGGTTGTCAAGTGCAACCCTTCTTTATAGTGAAGTCATTATCACATAAGGAAGTGCACTATAGGGCTTATGTAACATCCGAGCAGGTAGCATGGATGCCCTTTACAGATTATCTATAGACTTTGTAGTTGGTCAATTAATCACTAAAGCTTTAACCATTGTTTAATTTCACCTCAGTCTAGTTTTTTTAGTCAAGTTGACAAAATTTGCAAATATCCCCACAAAATATGCTCATCTGTTTTCTAATTAATCTTTGAAACATTAGTTGGAGCCAGAATTAGGGTAGAAGAGGGCTATTCTTGACTAATGGTTGTTCATTCAGTTAATTTACTATTGGGCTACAATTTTCTATAGTATACTACATATAAGGATTAAATATCATCATATTCTTGCTTGCATTTTCTTCTGGTATTACATAGTGACGAATAGTGACAGGAACAAGAGGCTGCTAGTTTAGCCGTAGAGTAATTAGTTCATCTGTGGATATCTCCAAACTTACTTCTGGCTAAAGATTTATGTTTATATTGACATAAATCTCAAGTTTTATTATTCTTGTTTGAATGGGCATAATTATTTGTCATGAAATACATCTCTGGATATCTTTAAACTTCATTGACACCCAAACTTGCTGCCAGATAACGCATGCTGCGGTTCATAGATTTCTTCCATGCTTTGATGTCAAGGAGTGCGGAGGAAGGGAAGGAAAGCAGAGTGCGAAGGAAGGGAGGGAAACTTGAGTAAGGAGGAAGGAAAGGAAAGCCAAAGTACAGGAAAACAAAACTTTCGAGAGAGACAGAGGAGGCAGGGAAGGGAAGGAAAGAAGACAAAAAAGGGATTTTTGTTTAAAATTTGGGAAATGCCATGTGGCAGAATCATTTTGATAGCCAAGATTCTTTAAACATGACTGGATCTCCATCCAACATGATGGCAAATTCCTGGTGAAATGGTTAGGAAAATCTACCACTGAGGGTACTTGGATCGTGAAGGATGAGTTGAAAGCCATGGATCCAGAAGTTTATGAAGAAATGAGATATGTCTTCACTCCAGATATGGCTGACCTTTCAAGTGGGGGAGTTTGATGTAGGAGCATCCCTCCGTGAGTGTTTGGTCTCTATCTTTATGTTTTATTTGTTACTATAGGTTACCAGTTGCCAATTTAGGTGTATTTTTCATTTCTGTTATGTGGTTGTTATTTGGTTTTGTAAGCTATCCATTTTAAGTTAGCATGTGCTGCATGCATGTCCCTATTTCCTATAGTTACAATCTCTATTATTCTAGATATAGATCCTAATAGTTGTGAGCTTGAATCAAATTATGTTTTCTAAATATTATATTAGGTTTAGAGATGTTTCTCGTTGATTGAGAACCCTAGCTACTGTTCACTTCTTCCCTTCTTCTATCGTTTAGTTTATTCTTCAGTTCAATTATGCGTTTTATCCCCTAATCTACATTAAGTGGTATGCCCATTTCATACCTCAAAATGGATTTAATGTATCTTGATTATTTAGTTAACTTAATTTTTACAAAAATAAGGAGAGTGATAGAGATTGCAAAATTATCTTTTTGTAAGAGTCTAGCAATTCTCTTTATATAAAGGGGAGAAGAAAGAAAAAGGTAACTTGAGGTTAGAACTACCATTCTTCATAATTACTATCATAGAATTGATTATATGTATTTAACAATATATATAATTAATAATATTATTAGAAATTTTAATAATTTTTTTATATCCATAACTAAGGGGTCAAATGTATAGCTGACACACCTCACAATCATAAAAAAGGATCCCACTTTCCATGATATTTATGGTTTTTGCTGTTTTTAGGGCTTTTGAATTTTTTAACGACAATTCTAGCCAATACTGCAAGTGACAAGAATGTTTCTTATTTGCTTGATTAGCTTTTTTCTCAAATACTCTTTACCAACGTCGTACCACAAAATAGATTCAATGTCTCTTGATTATTTAGTTAACTTAATTAAGAAACTATATTCTCAGGCTACTTTTCACTACACCTTATACACCCAAAACTCAACTCCATTTTAATGTTCTAATCCTTTATATTATAATTCTTAATCGTATATATAAGAAAAAAAATGAATAGATAAAATATTATCATATAAAGGGATACCAAAATGGACTAACCCATATGGGCTATAATATGGGTTAAGTTGGGTAGTTATTTTAGTAGGCTAAATTACTACTGGGCCTAAGTGGGTTGACCCACATAAATAAGGGGCTGAACCGGGTTGAGATTTGACAGCCCACAAGATCAAGGCAAAAAAAGAAAAAAACCCCTAACTTAGTTACCCTTACTCCTTTAGTCCCTTACTAGTTACCAGTTACTCAGCCAACCCTTGAGTCCTTGACCCCTTACCCCTTAAAGAGTTAGAGTTCATCTTGATCAATTCGGTCAACTGCAATCCCTCCCTTCGTTCAGCCGCCCACAGGCCACGCTGCCACATTCACTTACTTCGTTCTTCTCCATCTTTTTAAGCTACCAATTGGTGATTCGGCGAAACCATCGTAAACCATCCAAGGAAGCACCATTGTCCACCATTATTTCATCATTTGAGTTATTGGACAAAGGAAAGCAAGTAAGATTTTACTACTTAACTCTGATATCTCTTACAAACTTAGTTCCCATGAGGCCCTGAGTTATCATTTTTGGGAATTTTTGATAATTTCTTCGATTCTTCTTTGGGATTGTTATGTTATCTACCTTTTTATTTTTGTTTCCTCATAAACACTGAAGAGTGAGATTTAGGCATTTAGCTGGTATAATTCCACTTCTTTTTGTGACTTGTTGCTTCAAAAACTTTCAATTGGAAAGCATATTTGAAGAGGAGACAAGATGAATAGAATTCGTAGAAAATTTATGGTTTCAACTTTGTACATCCTTAATTGTCCCTTTTTGTCTACACTTCAGCACATGACTTTAAAACAAAAACACTAAATTTGAACAGCAACCCTGAGTTATCTCTCTTTCTTCTTCTTATTATTTTTTTCGTATTCATTCATACGCTTAGTAGAGCTTAGGCTTATGCTATTATAACATAAATGTTGCCTTCTCTAAACTGTTTTTGTATTGTTTCTTAGTAGAGCTTATGTATATTTGTTATTGCATGAAATTGAAGGTAATGGATCAATCAACGTCATTTAATGTGAATGATGATGATATAAAGGTTTTAAATCAGGATGAAATTCTCACCTCCCAACCCAATTAGTGTGAATCTGGTTTTGTGTCAACAAATAAGAGGGCGAAAAAAGAAACATCAAATGTTTGGAGTTATTTTACTAAAATTGGTAAACAAGCTCATAGGATAGAAATGACAATTTGTAATGGTTGTAAAAGTGAGTATAAAGTTAGTTTTAAACCTGGTGGTGCAAATTATGGAACTTCACATTTATGTCGTCACATTGATACATGTAAAATGATTTCATTCTTTAGTTTACATCAATTGTTCATTGATTATGAAGGGAAGACGGAGGCTAGAAAATTTAATCTTAGAATTTCTTGTGACATGTATGCCCAAGCTATAATTAATCATGATTTGCCTTATGCTTTTGTGGAGTATGATAAGATTAAGGCTTGGGTAAAGTATCTAAATCTAGATGTAGTTGTTCATTTTGGGAACACAGTTGTAGCAGATATGATTTGCTTAAATTCTAATGTATGGACAACACCTACTTCTGAGGGTTACATTTGTTTGATTCCTCACTTTATAAATGAAAATTGGAAGTTAAGTAGCAAGATACTTAACTTTTGTCGTTTGCCTCCTCCATGCATGGAATTGAATTGGTTGGGACCGTGTTTGCTTGTTTGAAGCAATAGGCATAGACAAAAAAAAATTCTCTTACTTTAGATAATGCTTCTACTAATGATAACATGCAAGACATCTTGAAAGCCCATCTTCGCTTGAAAAACAACTTTATTTGTAATTGATGAATTTTTTTCATATGCCTTGTTCAGCTTCTATATTAAATCTTATTATTCAAGTGGGATTGAAAGTAGCCAATGAAGCATTGTATTAAATAAAAGAGAGTGTAAAGTATGTGAAGGGAATAGATTGGAGGATGAAAAAGCTCCAGGAGTGTGTTCAACAAGTTGGCATTGATGTAGGAGTTAGTTTACGTTTAGACATATCAACTAGATGGAACTCAACATAATTGATGCTTGAACTGCAATCAAATATGAAAAAACTTTTGCTAGCATCTAATTCATTGATAAAACTTATAAATATTGTCCATTAGATGCTGAATGGAGAATAGGGATGAAAATTTGTGACAGTCATTTTATGAAACCACAAACCTGATATTTGGTTCATCTTATCCAATTTCCAACTTGTATTTTATGCAATTTTGGAAAATTGAATGTATCTTAAATGAAATTTGGTATAGTGAAGATGACATTACCAAGGACATAGGTTAAATAATGAAATTGAAGTTCGACAAGTATTGGAAGGATTATAGTGTAGTGCTTGCATTTGGGGCTATTCTTAATCCACGTATGAAGCTTGATTTCTTGAAGTTTTGTTAGTCTAAGATTATGTTTTTGCATGTGAAGAAAAGGTAGAAAGTGTGAAGCAAAATATGTATAAGCTCTTTGAAGAATATGCAACAAACACATGTACAACAAGTGGTTCTCAATCTACAAGTATTTTATCTAAGTAAATTGGTGGAGGAGGTAACAAACCTAAGGGAACAAAATTCTTTAGTGTAAGTCTTGTATCTTTCTAATTTGAATACTTTTGTTTTTTTTCTACTCACTTTTTGTCTCTATTTTATAGGAGTTCAAAATGTTTCAAAATGAAACTATTTCTGTCAGAACGTGACAGTCAGAAAAAAGGCACTGTTATGATCTTAAGGCAACAAAAGTAATAAATAGAGATTAAAAAAAAGAGTTGCCACCAATTAATTAGAAAGATAATTAGGATCATTTAAAAACCATATACTGGCCCTTGAAACCAGAAGAAGAGTTTGAAAGTTTGAGAGTCTAATTACACATGAGGAATGTGTTAGGCCCCCATAATGTCCATCCTTAAGGATGGTTACCCTAGATTGTTTGTACTTAAATTTGATTGTATTTAAATCACCCCTTCTTTTTTGTTAATGTGATGAATTATGATGGAAGGATGAGGAATGGAAGAACTAGACCTGCCTTAATGTATAAGTGCCTATATACCCCTAAGGGAATCAAGGTCTACATAGTTCGAGATAATTTGATGAGAATTCGCCTAGGAAGTATACATAATCTCTTCTTTAAGGCGAATGTGTGAGGATAAACCTTCACCCAGATCCCACGAATGAATTAAGATAATATAGAAGAATAAATCTCTATATAAAGATTGAAAAAATAGGAAAATAATTCTCCACATAATATTTATGAGGAAATAAGACAATATGTAAGTTTTCATGTAAAACTTGACAAAATAGGAAAACAATTCTCCATATTCCGTTTAAGGGAATTAGGTTAATATTGGAAAACAAATTTTCACATAAAGCCCATGACACTATAGGAAAAAAATTCTCCAAATAATGTTTGAGAAGGAAGGGTCGAAATGGTGGAGATTTATTATTAATGGTCAAAATCCAATTTCCAGAAGTTTTGGGACAAAATCAAAAATTTTGAAATGTTTGGGGACAAAATGAAATTTCTAAAAGTATTGAGGGCCAAAATGACATTTCTGAAACCTTTGAAGCCAAAATGAAATTACTAAAAACTTTTGTCGTTGATGGCGTGGAAGTGACGTGGCACTAAAGTTTTAGATGACGTGGCAGAGGAAAATGATCCAAAAAATCCCACAAAAATTTATCCCACTTTTAGCATGCTAGAATCTTTCTTTCAAATCATTTTAAGAAGGCCTTTGGAACCTTATTATTATTATTATTATTATTATTTAATTTCTTTTCACATTTTCTATTTACTTTCTTGAAAAGAAACAAGGTGTTATTGGGCACCTCATTTTGTATTGGTAGAACTTGAAAGCAACAATAAAATAAAATAAACAAATAAAAATGACAAAATGACAAAATAAACAAAAAAATATTAAATCAACCCATAGATCACACACAAATAATAAGAGTAGCTTGGGAAAACAAATGAACTCAGAAGCTAAAGGGGTTCTCAATGTTTCCAAATGACCTTGAGAAGTATAACTCAAGTCAGTATCATGTTCAAATCAAGGATATAAATCAGACTTAAGCCCATAAAATAAGTCACATTAAACCCAAACTAATATCATATTTTAATAGAAAATATAAATCATATTTGACTCAATAAACTTCATCAAAAATAATCTAGAACCAAGAGCACCCCTTTAGCTTGTAAATAACTAAAGTTATAACTAAGAATCTTGGACTCCAAAGAACCCACCATCGTAACTCTTTAAGATAAGGCAAGGGAGATAAAATGAGAAAGAGACAAAAGTGAGTGTGTGGGAAAAAGAGCAAGTCAGTGAGTGGGTGAAAAATAGAGAGAAAAGTTGAGAGCGAAGAAGTGATGGTAGGTATTTTGAAAAGGGAAAAAGGGAAGTTGGGGTGATGGGTAGGTTTAAGTGATGGATCATGGGTTTATGGAGCAGGCCAAGTGGTTGGGCTGAAAATGGATTGGGCTGCAAGTGTGGATTGGGTTAGCCTAGGTAGTGTTGGGCTTGGATAAAAGGAGGTCCTAAAACAACACAAAAAGGGAATTGAGTTGGAAATGTTTTTTTTTTGTCATTTGTCATTTTGTATTTTTTTTGTTTTGTCATTTTTCATTTTGTATTATATTTTTGTATTATTATTATTATTTTTGCTTCTTTTTTATTTCTTCTTTCTTTTATTTTTTATTTTCTTCTTTTTGTATTTCATTTGTTGTATTTTTAATTTTTTTATTAAATTTCCAAATTGACATTTCTTGAGTTCTTTCTGTATTTATCTTTTTATCTTTTTTATTTTTAAGTAAATTAAGTAAAACTTGGATAAAATTCAATGTTTATAGTTGTCTTTTTTTACTTGCTTCTTGATGGGAAAAAATGAAAAACTGAAAATTTTTCAAATTTACCTATAAAGAAAAAGTAAAGATAAAAAAACACAAATTTTGTCCAAAAGTAAAACCAGAAGCAAATTGAAAATTAAAATAGTAAGGCACGAGACAAACCTCAATGCCAAATGATTTTGAAACAAGGCACAATGTGAACCTCAATGCCAGATGTTTTTTTGAAATTAGGCACAGGGTGAATTTGTGTCATAGTTGCCAAGAAGCTGGTCTCCTTCATCAAACCTAATTTGACAATCTCACTTTTCATCTTCCCCTATAATGGCATTCACTTAGCCATTTCCTCCCAGGATGGGCGACATATTGGTATTGATGTTCAGGCCATTATAGTTCAGTTGGAGTAATTTCATGACTTACCTCTGGAATGGCCACTTCTCTCTATTGTATGGCCTACCGCACTGAAGTGGTATAAACATCATGCATTGGGATCGTACCCTACAAGGTAGGGAAGTTGGATTGATTGATGTTGGACTTATGAAGTAGGCATCAAGTAGTTGTTTGTAGTGGTCAAAGTTTAACAATTGGAAGTCAGGGAATGACTTAGTATTTCTGGATGGCCTATTTTGTGGCTTCCCTGATGTCTGACCCATGTGGAGTATCTCTTGCAGTGGCACTGCCATATTTTTGTTTTTCATATTATGAATTATTGGTTCCATAAACTTGGTCAACTTTTCTTACAACTAGTCAATATGGTTCTCTACCTCTAAATATTCTCAGTAATCAATGGCTCGGCCGACATGGCTCTAGATCTTGTGTTTATCCTTTGGGGAGATTAAGAACATTTGGTCAAAGCCTTCCTTGCAAGCGCAATGGTATGTTATTTATTTATTTGAATAAAACCAATCAACCCTTTATATTTTTTAGTATGAAACTTACCATTGGTGATTTAGTATTATTCATTGAATCATTTAGTGAGCAGAGATTAGCATTAAGGACTTCATCCCCACCCATGCCCATATTGAGAGTATAATACTCCACAGAGAAGAGTATGGTTAACAATGTCCCAAGGAGATATAAAACCGTCATATAAGTATTGTCTATTTGAAAACAAATATGCATAATTGAGTGAAAGGAAGACACACTTGAGTCTATCTTTAATGCCAATCTTTTTACTTCAACGATTCAAGAACCTTGACACAAAACCCCAAAATGATAATGGAAACTGATGAAATTATCATGTCCAAAAACAATGCAAGGTGATGCTATGAAAAACTATTTACTTTGTTGTTTTTCTTCTTTTCTTTTCATAAAATGATGCAACGAGGTGAGTAAAAATGATGATAAAGAAAGAAAAGAAGATTGTCACTTTTGAAAACAATGCAAGGTTAGGTCAATGCAGGAAAACAAATTTTCACATAAAGCCTATGATATTATAGGAGAACAATTCTCCAAATAATGTTTGAGAATGAATGGTTGAAAATGGTGAAGATTTATTATTCCTGGTCAAAATCTAACTTCCAAAAGTTTCGGGACAAAACTAAATATTTTGAAACATTTAGCATTCAAAAATTTTACTTTCAAATCTTTTTTAGAAGGCATTTAGAACCTTATTATTAATATTTTTTACTTTATTCTTTTCTCATTTTTAATTTACTTTCTTGAATAGAAAACAAGGTGTATTATGCACCATATTTTGTATTGGTGGAACTTGAAAGCAACAATCAAATAAAAAAAAGGAAGAATGACAAAAAAAAACAAATAAAATAGAGGGAGGACTTATGCCTTACAAGTGGAGAATGTGGAATAAAATAAAAAATTAAATATCATTGATATTACAAATAAAGAGTAATAATTACACATAAAATAGAAGAGATAACCAAATAAAATAAATATTAAATCAACCCACAGACTACAAAAAATAATAAGAGTCTCTTGGGAAAACAAATAAAGTCAGAGGCTAAAGGGGTGCTCAATATTTCCAAATGACTTTGAGAAGTATAACTCAAGCCTGTATCATGTTCAAATCAAGGACATAAATCAAATTTAAGCCCATAAAATAAATCACATTAAACCCAAACTCATATCGCATTTTAATCAAAAATAGAAATCATATTTGACTCAATAAACTTCATAAAAAATCATCTAAAATCAAGATCACCCCTTTAACTTGTGAATCACTAGAGTTTTAACCAAGAACCTTGGACTCCAAAGAACCCACCATCATAACTCTTTAAAATAAAAAAGAAAAAAAAATGCAAACAATAGAGAAAGACGAATGAGTTACCTCCTTGAAGCTTTAAGAAGAACCTTCAAGCTCTTAGTCTCACTTCACCCAAACCTTCAAGTTTCAGAGTGCCCAAAGCTCTTCTACCCAAAAAGAATCCAACGTAATCTCTTATTCTTCTTTTATGGGCCAACCAAAATTAATGCAAAATAAAATAGAATAAAAAAATGGTGAATGTAGTGAGGAAAGAAGAGAAACTGAGGGAGAGAATGAATGAATAAAAAAAAAAGGTTTCTCCCAAGTGAGAGAGTGAAGGAAGCATGATGTGTATGTGAAGATGAAAGAAAAAAACAAAAACAATGGAGAGAAAATGAGAAAGGGACAAAAGTTGAGAGGGGAGAAGTGACGGATAGGTCATTTGAAAAGGGAAGCTGGGATGATGGGTAGGCTTAAGTGATGGGTCATGGGTTTATGGAGTAGAACAAGTAATTAGGCTGAAAATGGATTGGGCTACAAGTGTGGATTTGGTTAGCCTAGGTAGTGTTGGGCTTGGATAAAAGGAGGTCCTAAAACAACACAAAAAGGGAATTGGGATGGAAATGTATTTTTTCATTTTGTCATTTGTCATTTTCTATTTTATTTTATTTTTCTATTTATTTTTTTTCTATTTTTTTTGTATTTTTAATTTTCTCTTTTTTATATTTTGTATTTGTATTTTTATCATCCTTCCAAATTTGCATTTTTTGATTTCTTTCTGTATTTTTTTATATTTTTAAGTAAATTAAAAAAAAAACTGGACAAAATTCAGTATCTATAATTTCTAATTATGGCAAGTCTGAATTGGATATTTATTTAGAAGATCCAAAACTTGATTACACACTTTTTAGTGATTTGAAAGTACTTAACTTTTGGAGGGATAGTGCTACCCGGTTTCCTGATCTTTCTATTCTGGCTTGTGATGTGTTGAACATTCTGATTACTACAATAGCATGACATGGATGAAGATAATTCAGGGCTTGAGACTTCTTTGTTGTCAAGAGAATGTTCCAATTTTTTTTGTTAAAGAAGACATAGATTAAGAACATATAATGGTTAATAGGCTGTGAATTTATTTTTTTTATTGGAATTTTGAGGAAAACATTGTAAATTTGTAATAATTTATATTATGGTATTGAAACTTTGAGAAAGTTATGTTATGACTTAAGACTTCTTTATTAATGTTTTTAATTTTTTATGACTTGAGTAATTTATATTATGTCATTAACTCATTGTAGTAATTCATATAATTTTTATATTGAAACATTAATATAATTTAGTGATAATTAGATATATTTGTTAAGCAATTTTGTAAAAATCTTATTTGCATAAAATAAAAAGTTTCAAAAATATACAGTGGTGGCCACTATAGGTTAGGCTAGGCTGAGATTTTGTAATTCCATTTAAAATATAGGTTAACCCAACTCAACCCATATTTTAGTGGAACAAACCGGCTCATATTGATAAGTCTATATATATATATATACCAATCTTTCCTATAATAATGTGTTATTGTATTTTTAGAATGAACAAAAATAATTTAGCTATGATTGAAATAGAATATTTCTATCGGAGCAATAGGGCTATCGCCACTGTTTTATATTTATTATATTTTATAATTTATTTTAAGAATAATTTTAAAAAATTTAAAAAAAACTCAAAAAAATTAGAACACAAGTATTAAAAATAAATAAAAAATTATAAAATTTGTTAATACTTATGTTTTTGAAATTTTTAAAATTTTTTTAAAATAAATATTAAAAAATGGGGGTAACCCTACTACCTAAGGATAGTAAATTCCTATAAAATATTATAAACCATAGAGATACACAGCGTAGCTTAAGTTTCATGCAACTAGTTGTTGACTTTTACTAAAATTTTGTAAGAGTATAGCACTTTTTGGAGAAGAATAAAAAAGATGAGTTGAGGTTGGGACTACCATTATTCATAATTACTATCATAGAATTGATTATATGTATTTAAAAATATAATTAATTAATTAATTAATATTATTGTAAAAATTGATAACTTTTTTTAATATCTCAGCGAAATCAATAAACAGATTTTCAACTTGATTGTATAAAAATTTATAAAGTTTTATATTCAAATGAGGGCATATATTTTGGCGCGCAGGCTTAAATTCTCTTTGCACAATTGGGAGGATCGAGGGCTCTTCAGAGGGTGTAGGATCTCTGGAAAAAAGTGCCAATTCTAAAAGGATCCAAAATTAGAGGGATGTGTAGCACACACCTAGACATTACAATAAATCAAAAAATTACAATAAAATTATTTTAAATAATTTAATTTTAAGTTATAAATTTTTTTCAAAACACTAAGATGATAAAAATTAAAAAATAATAATAAACATAAAAATCATGGTTATGAATATGATACTTGGACCAGCCCACTCAAACCAGAAAAATTGGGAACCGGTTGCTTGCCCAGTCTGGTAAATCCTTGAAAATCAGTTATCTAAATCTGGTAACCCGTGGTTAACCCAAAAAAAATCAAAAAATTTGGTGGGTCACTGGTTCCTGCTGCTAGAGTTATCCAATAGAGATTTAGAACTCTGGAGGAGAAGAAACTCAGACGAAGAAGAGGGGGATCGACGGTGCTGGACGACAACGGAGAAACTTCTCCGTTACTGTGGGTCTTTGGAAGAAGAAGGAAAAGGAGAGGTCAAAAGCCAACTCTTGGACCTCTCCCCTTCTCTTGTGCATTTGATGACTAATGCTCAAGTTGCTGGCCATGGAAGAAGGGCAGGGTTATCGGAGTTCTGAAATAATTTGTATATTTTGATTTCATAATGGCAAATGTACAAGTTATCCCCGAGGTCACCTGTTACAAGTTACAATGAACAGAGGAAAACAGATTAGGTTACTACACAATACTCACACCTAAAAAGTCTATCACACAGGATGCAAGAAAATACAAACCAAGTATATCTACTTTCTGTGCAAGAGGACGAAGGACCGGAGGATGCATGCTGTGCCTGGGTGTCCATGGAAAAGATCCTAAGTGATCTGTCTTGAGATGAAAACAATACAGTACGCCAAGAGAACAGCATCAATGTTGACCTGCGAGGTAGCTGAGATGGGTTTTATAACTTTATCTGATAGGAAGCAGCAAGTATGAAAATGAAAAGTGAGAGGTATTAGTAATCAGTTGCGGCTATAGAATTTTTCCAGTTTTTACTTAATATCATTATTTTGGTTTTCATGGCAGACTGAGAGCTTGTATGGAAACTTACTACGACAATTGCAGGAAACATTAGTTTTTTCGTCTTCCTATTGAAATAATAGTGGCTGCAACGATATTATATATTTAAAAATTCTACGTGTATTGTTTTGGTCTCAAATACCTTTGATGTTTCTTAAAGAACTATATACAAGGGAGTTGGGACATGGTAGCTAAGTTCCTATATAAGTTCCATTTGTTATGTTTCTGAAGAAAGCAAGAAAGGGAATGAAAGATATGAAGACTGATGAGTGTAATTGATTGTATTGTACTATTGTGTATTATGCCCTAGTAGCTAGGATACATTTATAGAACAAGGACTAGTATGATGAGATTAAACTGATGCAACAGAAGCAACTGATCTAAAGTACATGAATGACACCTCATACTCCATTACAGTAGAAAGAGCATAGTGGCACGTGACTTCATTTGGCTTGATTCATCTAACATTCACCTATGAAACTGACTTACTTGACTTGATTCATCGAACATTCCCCTTTGAACTCAAATTAGAGAAGTTTTCTACACTTGAGTTTGTTTATGAAGAACTCAAATTTACTACTTGAAATAGCCTTTGGCAAACCATCAGCTACTTGATCTTGTGATGGATTGTGTGAGGCTAAAATCTTCTTTTGTGTTACTTTTTCTCTAACAAAGAATATGTTAAGCTCCACATATTTTGTTTTAGAGGGAAGAATTGGATTGGACATATGATTTTATCTAAGTGTCCCTTAAGGTCTTGGGATTAATGAATCTCTCTAAAAATAAATAAATAAATAAATAAAAGAAATTATAATAAGAAAATAATAAATAGATAGGAAAATGAAAAATGACAAAATGACAAATATATATAATATAAAATTAAAACAAAAGAAATTAATTTTAAAACAAAAAAAACAAAAAAAAAAAAGAGGAAGAAGCAAAACAAAAACGAAAAAAACCACAAGGGCCTAGGAGCCATTTTTTTGGCAATCCAACAGACCCTCAGCAAAATAACAAGGGGATCCAGCCCACCAATTTAGTCCAACACCCATTCAGCCCACTAATTTAACCTAACCCGGATCTTCCGCATACCCGGTCCACCAGCCCCTGAGGTCCATCCCCAATCACCTCAACCCGGATCCAATTCCCTTTTCTTCTCCCTTCACCCCTGCGTCCCTTTCATCTCTGCCCTTTCTTTTTCCCCTGAACCCTAACTCTGCACCTACGCCTCTGCTCTGGCCTTCTCCAATGCACGGTGGTCCCCTCTTTTTCCTTTTGCTTCACCACGCCTCTGAACTAGGCCATTTCCCTGTCCTTCTTTTTTCCCATTTAGGATCCTGTCCACGGCCCCTTGGCTATGCCTCTCAGACCGGCCACCTTTGGCATCAAGCTAACAATGCACACTGGTCCCCCCTTTTTTTCTTTCCTGTTCCTCACTTTTCCTGCTCCTCTATTCGTCTCTCAGCCTCAAGCCCTTTCTTTCCTCTGAACTAACGGCTTTCCCCTGCATGATTCATTTTTCTTCTCTGCACCCTTAATCTCCACTTCTCCCTACCATTGCCATTTTACGGCACCTAACCTTCACTTTCGCTGCCCCAGCACACATCAACAGAGGCCATGCGCGACACCCAACAGTTCATAGGTGATTTTTTTGCGGCTCTCACGAGATTTGGTTCCGCTCTGGCATCTACAAAATAGGCAACCACAGAATCGGAAGGAGGAGAAAAAAAAAGGAGAGAAATTAAAAAGAAGAACCGAAGGATTTCTGAAATGGGGAAGGGAGAAAGGAAGAGGCGATTTTGAAAATAGAGGGTTAACGCAAAAGAGGTTTTCATGCTTTGGAGGCTCGGATTATAGCTGTTCTTTCTCTCTACAAAAGTTTACCAATTGTTACTGTTATTTTTGGTGAGTTAGGATGATGTGGTTATGTTTTCTGGTTTTGTAAATTGGTAAACAAAAAGGGAATTTATGCTGGCAACCTAATGTTCTGAATTGATTCTAACTCCCTTTTTAATTCCTGATTCGGAAAACCAATGTTTAAAAGTTGTTCCTAGCCCTCGACCTGCTAATCTGGGTACAATTTGGACTCTGGCTTCTGATAGTGTACATCTGATAATTTAAAGTTGAGTGATTTAAAGTTCTTAATTATGTTATTGTAAACTTTATTCTATCTCGGTTCAAGAAGAACTTGACTTCACTCCTTAGTTTAGACTGATCCGGGTGCACATTGGAGTACCATTTAACATTTCATATTGGTTTTTAGTTCAATTCACAGTTAGGCATTGTTTGCATGTATTAAATTGGCCTTGTTTAATCAAAAGGTGGTGATGTTTCCTAGTTTAAAGTTGGGATTTAATGGAAAAGAAGGAAGTTTTCTCTGTCTCATACTACTTGTCAAATGTTAATTCACAGAAAGCAAAACCTTCTCATAAGCTATATTGCAATAATAGTCAGATTACTTTAATTTGAAAGATGGCCTGGCTATATCTACTAATGGCAAACATTTTAAGGTTGATTCATGGGGAAAATCTCATAGTCTGTAGAGTTCAATAATTCTCAATGAAGGGTTTATTTTGTGCTTGAATGAAGGTGATACTCATTGGGTAATATTAACCTGAGGATAATGTTTACGTTGTCAAAAGAGAAATATGGTTTCTTTTGGTTCCATTTTGTTTTGGTTTAAAATTCAGTATGGTGCTTTTGATAATGAGAGATTTGGTTTATGCTGTGATCTTTGAATTCTTGCTACTAGTGGTATGCTGAGCAATTTGATGTGTGGTTTGTTGGCACTTTACATGATTGAATGGTTTAGTTAAAAGACCATCTATCTATTGTTTGGTATGATTTTGACTTTTTTTTTATCTCATCATGCTCTAGTGGGACCCCCGCCACCCATTTTCTTTTATTTTCACCTTTTCTGCTACTTTGTTTTAAATTCCATTACCTTTATGTCTGTTAGAAGCCCGTAGTACTAAAATGAAGATCATATGAGGGCTTAAAGGGACCTTTTTTTTAAAAAAAAACATGGGCATTCCAATGGAAAAGTTTGGCAGCAATAAATTCAGGGGGTCTTAAAATTTTTGGGTTTTTTTTTATATAGATACAAATTTGTAAAACGTGGGTCCATGATTCAACCTTCTTAATGCCAAAAATGGAACAAGTGTCTTTAATTTTCATTAAACACATTATAGTTTAAAATAATAATAAAAATAAAAATAAAAATTTTAAGAACCTCACTTAATACTTTGGGATTACTTGGGTTTATATGTTGCGGTCTAGCTTAGAAATAATTGGGGGTCCAAGGCCCAAAGATTTCTCTTGAAAAATATGAATTGATATCCCAATGGACTTAATTAGTATTTTTGAAAAGCCCAACCAATTTAAACTTTCATAAAAAGGGCTTCAAGGGCCCAATTTGAGTTAAGTTCAAAGAATCGCAAAAAAGGTAGTTTTCAAAAGGCTCATTTAAATTAATTTCAAGGGAATGGACTAATGAATTTATTCAAAATATGAACCCCTCAAGGGCCAAAGTATCTTAGAAGAGTTTTGAAAGAAAATCCAAAAATTTTCACCTTTTTGGGAACTTCATTTCGATCTTAAAAAAGGGCTTAGACTATTTCGTTTTTGACCCTTATACTTTCAAAGTTCGAGTCTTGACCCCAACACTTTCAAATATTCAAATTTTGGCCCCTAAAATTTTCATAAATACTGTTTTGACCCACATACTTTTATAATTCAAATTTTGACCCTAATGCTTTCAAAAATGCAATTTTGGCTCCCAATATTTTCATAAATACCGTTTTGACGCCCTAGGCTCTACAAATTTTAGCTTTGCTCTAAGTCTCTTGAAAGTTTTTGGGGTTTCAACAATATCCATCTTGAACATTATGTGGGGAAATATTCCCTCATTTTGATAAGCTATATGTGAAAATTCATTTTTTCGTATTGTCTTCACCTCTTTGGACATTATGTGGGAAAATATTCCCTCATTTTGTTAGGCTATATGTGAAAATTCATTTACCCATATTGTCTGTATTCTCCTAAACTTTATGTAGAGAATTAATCTCTCATTATGTTGAACTTTATGTGAAAATTCACTTTCCCATATTGTTTTAATCCCTCCTATGAATTTGTGTGGAATTTATTCTCACACATTTTTCTAATTTTATTTCTGCCTTGAGGAGGAGATCATATATCTCTCATAGGAAAATTCTAATTAAATTAATTCAAACTATGTTGACCTTGATCTCTTAAGGGTATGTAAGTACTTACACAGTAAAACAGGTTAAATTCTCTCACTTCTTTATTTTTCTCTAAAAATTGTGATAATAAAAAGGGTAATTCAAACAATAATAAATTTAAGCATAAATAATTTAGGATAACTATTCTTAAGGATGGATGCTGTAGGGTGCCTAACACCTTCCGCACACGTAATTACACTCCCGAACCCATCCTCTGGTTTCAAGGGCCAGTATTTGGTTTTTAAAGGATCCCAATTATCCTTCTGATTAATTGGTGGTGACTCCATTTTTTTTTCTCTGTATTTTTTTCTCTTTTTTCTCCTTAAGGTCATGACAGTGTGTTTTTCCCGGCAGTCACATTGTGACACAAACAACATTACGACAATTAAGTTGTCACAATACACTGCTGGAATAAAGCTTTGCACTTCCCCTAGCTCAGTGAGAAGGGATTGCAACCAGTTGATTTTTGCAACTACATTTGCTAAGATTCTAAACTCTGCTTCAACACTGCACCTAGAAATAATACTTTGCTTCTTTGAGGACCAGGAAATCAGGTTGCCTCCAAAGTAAACACAATTCAAAGAAACTGAACTTCTGTCAACTAGGTCTCCCAATCTGCATCACATTAATCAAAAATATCTGGGGATGATGCTTTCTTGAGATAAATATCATGATTCACAGTGCCAGCCACGTATATAAGTACTATCTTGACTACCTTCCAGTGGGATACTAGTAGAGCATGCATGAATTGACAAATTTTATTTATTGCATATGAAATTTCTGGTCATGTCACTGTTGCATACTGAAGTGCCCCAACAACAGACCTGTAAAAGTGAGGATCATTCATGGGTTCACTACCATAGTCAAGCAACCTTAGTCCTGCTGTCATATAAGTGTGAATAGGCTTAGCAGCCTCCATCTTAGCCTTAACCAGAAGGTCCTTTATGTATTTGGATTTTGAAAGATTGATGCCCCCATCGAAAGTGAATTGTACTTGTATTTCCAAAAAATAGTTAACTAGCTCCAAATCTTATAAAGCAAACTCAGTGTTAAGATTGGAAATTAAAGTAGCTTCTACTTTCTCACAGCTGGCCATGATGAGGATGTCATCAGCATAAACTAATATGTACATTATGCCTTCCTTAGAGTTTTTGATGAACAAAGAAGAATCACACTTGGAAGAATAAAAACCAAATTCACATAGAGCCTGTGTTAGCCTTTCAAAATAGGCCCCAAAGCCCTTGGGGCCTGTTTTAGAACATATAAGGCCTTGTTTAACTTGCAAACCAATGGTTCTTTGGATGATTTTGTTTCAAAGCCTGGGTGTGTTGCGAACACTTCTTCTTGCAGCTTTCCATTAGGAAAGTATATTCACATCAATATGATGTATGGGCTAGCCTTTTGTAACAGCAAAGGTGATAAGTACTCTTATTGTTGTTGGCCTAACCACTAGACAAAAAACCTATCCCAACCTTTTGATGAAACCCCTTGGTAACTAATCTTGCCTTGAGTTTGTTGACAATACCATATAGGTTTTCTTTCACTCTAAACACCCATTTATCGTTAAATGGCTTTTTACCCTTAGGGAGAGGCATTAGAGTCTAGGTTTGATTTCTCAAAAGTGCCTGGTACTCTTCATCCATGGCTCTTTTCCACTCTGGTTAAGCAAGAGCTTCCACCACTGTAGCCAGTTCCTTAGTCACTAAAAGAGCCTTCGGCTTGAAGACTCCAACTCTTGCTTTGGTTATCATTGGATGGTAACCAAACTCAGAAGGTAGGGAAGTACTATGAGAGGAAGAGTCATTAGAATCTTTATTCTAGACTGCAGGTTCAACATTCTGGACAGTGTTATTAACAAGCTCATGATTGGAAAAAGTAGTATTATGAGTTGGTTCTCGATGGGAACCTATCATTTGAAATGAAGAACCAGAGGTGGGATTATTACCACTATTAAGATCAAAACCAATATCAAGCCTTGGTAAACTAGTAGGGTAAGAACTATTAATTGGTGAATTAGTGTGATCAGAACCAGCTATAAGATCAATAATAAGACTAAAACTATAGGAATTAATCTTTCATTTAATATACTACTAGAAATAGGAGCAGTGATAGAATCAATTATACCAAGCCTGAGAGCAATGACAAAATCATTTATACCAAGCTTGAGAGTAATGTTACCTATTCTTAGGTTCTCATGACAGATGACAAGTTAAGAGTTGGTTAAGGATGTTAAAGGAATTAGAAAGGATATGGAGGTGGATGAGGAGTGTGACTGAGATTTTGAACTAGACGAATGTGGTATTTTGAAAGGAAAGGAATGTTCATCAAAGATGACATCCTTAGAAATGTAAACTGTAGCCATCAAAGCTTAAACATATATAACCTTTATGTCAGGTAGAGTAGCCAATGAATATGAAAGGGGTGGGTCTGAATTAGAGCTTCTGGTTATTGTATGGTATGAGATTGGGATAGCATGAGCAACCAAATACTTTTAGGAATTTATAGTCAGGAACAGAAGCATAGAGTAGCTCATAAAGTGACTTATTGTTTAATGTTTGAGAAGGCATTCTGTTGATTAGGAAGGAAAAGGTTTTAAATGCTTCATTTTAGAATTTTAAGGGAAGGTTAGCTTGAGCAAGTAAGGTGATGCCCACTCAACTACATGCCTATGTTTTCTTGCAGTTGTTCCATTTTGTTCATGGGAATGTGGGCATGAAATTCTGTGATTTATGCCATGCTGAGTTAAGAAGGGAGTGAAGCATATATATCCATGTGTATTTGGTGAACTCATATACAAAGATGATGTAGTATTTAAACCCTTCAACTGAACTTATTGAAGAAGGACCCCATAAATCAAAGTGAACTAGGTGGAAGGGATGAGTATATATATACTGTGTGAGTGTTGGCTAAGGGATTTTTTTGTGATTTTCCCATACAACAGGCAGAACAAAAATTAGTGGCACCTTTATTTATGTGAGAAAGATTTCATTTTTGAAGAACTTGATTTACAACATTTTGTGAAGGGTGGCCTAGCCTATAGTGCTATAATTGAAAATGATATAAAGGGATAATACACTATGACTGAAATGAATTACAATGAGAAAGCAATAAGTTGGAGTGAGACTTGAATTATGGAGCAAGTGATATGTCTTGAGGCTTCAAGGTAACTAGATTGTCAAATTAAAGACATAGAGTCCATCTTTAAGAATTCCTTGAAGTACCACAACTTTGGTGTCCTGATGTTTCACAAGGCAAAAGTGAAGATGGAACTCAAAACACATTATTTTCTTTTGCAAATTGAGAGACACTGAGTAAGTTTTTGGTGATTTGAGGTACATGAAGTAAATTTGTGAGTGTAAGAGGTTTTTGTTAAAAGCTGAGTGTGAAAAGCAGAGAACCCAATATGATGAATAGGCAGTCATTTACCATTGCTAATGAGAACCTTTTCATGGCCTGAGTAACCATGTTTCAGCATCAGATTGTCAGTATCTAGAGTCAAATGGTGTGTAGCACTTGAATTAGGGTACCACCCTTGTTATGGAGGTGATTCAGATGAGAGATTCATGGTGTTCACTTCAGCAAATAGCCCTTGAAGAGAGGGGATAAGACTTTAAACCTTTTCAATAGTTGAGCCAGTGTGTTGGCAAAAATGAGTCAATTGAGCCACTGGTTGAGTATATGTTTGGTGATTCACATCATGAAAATTCTAAGTGCCATTTGATTGATTTCCTTGGGAAAATTGAGCCAAATGAGCCACTAGTTGAGTGTATGTTTGGTGATTCACATCATGCCAATTTTAAGTGTCTTGTGACTGATTTCTTTGTACAGATCCTCCCTGGTAACTCTCATTATATTTGTCATAGTAGTAGTATGCCAAGTGGCCATACAAACGTGGCATTGAGGTATTTCTTTTCCTCTACCTCTTCCTCTGCCCTTTTGACCAATTCTTCCTCCTCTTGAAGAGGAATTGCTAGCATATGAGCATCTGCCAGTGGGATTTTAAAAGTTTTCTCTAGCATAGTTTGTAGTGAATAACTAGCTGAGTCAGGTACTGAATAATGAGGTGTAGTGTGCTGTCCAGAATTAGGAGCATAACTATAGTTGTTTTTATCATAAGAACTTGAAGAATTATGACTATATTGACCATTACCTATGGATCTATGTATAGCAACATTAACAGGGACAATATCTAAAGTTTCTAAATGTCTTTTCAACCTATTTTCTTGAGCCAACAGCATGGTTTCTATCTCCCATACTGTAGATACTTCTGATCTAGATAAAATTGTAGTAACAAATGCATTAAATTCCTCATGTAGGCCATCAAGAATGGCATCCACATGTTTTGAGGTGGTGATTTGTTTGCCAACAACAATTAAGGAGTCAATTGTTTGCTTTATCTTAAGGAAATATTCTGTAATGGTGAAAGATGATTTCTTTGTACTCTAAAGCTGCATCTTTAACTGTCTAATTCTTGCCTTAGTCTATGAGGCAACGATTGGCTCAACCTTTTCCCAAATCTGGTAAGTACATTCACAGCTCACAATCCTGGTGAGCATATTGTTTAACATGGATGATAGTATAGATGAGACCAGCAATTGGTCTTATTGCTCCCAATTAACATACTTAGGATTAGGAAGATTGCCATTACCATTGGCTTCAATTTCCAGACACTTTGCTGGAATTGTATGCGCTTCATCAATGTACTTCTTAAGCCTGTGAGCTTTGATTATGACCAAAACCTGATGCCTCCATAGTAAGTAATTTTGGTCCTCAAGCTTCATCGAGACTAGATGAGTGAAGACTACCAGAGAGAACTTCAAACTCAACTGGGGAGAAGTTTCATCATTTGTTCTTGACAAATTCTCAGCACCAGACTGGGCCATTTTAGATGAAGATTGTCTGAAACTTTAATACCATGTTATGTTTCTTAAGAAAGCAAGAAAGGGAAAGAAATATATTAAGACTGATGAGAAATTGATTGCATTGT
>JASKGM010036676.1:0-23800 GCA_034509205.1 Ceratonia siliqua
AATGAAAATGAAACAAAGATAAGAATACACTAAAAATAAACAATATATGTGCTGTTGTTTCTCAATTTTGTAACTTTGCACTAGCTTTCCTTGCAATTCACCTAAAAATAGGTTTTGCTTTGCGAGAAACTATTCATTAGTTTTGTTTTGTACCTAACACTTCAAATTTAGACACAACTAACCACGAAATGGCAGCACATTAGTAATGGCAATGGCTAATTAACAATAAAGTAAATTGATAAAATGAATCAATCTCTAACCTTGATTAATGTCTTTGTAAGGGTGTGATCATATCAACACTAATGCACCGAATCCTATTTCACCATTAAGCGTGCTTAAATGAGAGTAGCACTATATTGTGTGACCTTTTAGAAAGTCTTAGTGTTGCACCACTTTTTCTTTGTTGACTACGGAAAAAAAAGTATTAGTAAAAATAAAAAATAATTTGTTTTCATTTTTATCTTTTAAATGAGTAAAGTTCTCCCTAAACAAAAAAGACACATGGTTTTGTCCCAGTCCTGTTTGTTCTATTACCTTGGATGGTTATACTCACTGCACAATTAGAATCCTAAGCAACTCCATTTTTTTTATCATTTGTATATAACTAAAATATGACGATAATAAGTAACTAGATGTGATATAGTTGAAATATTTATATAGTATACATGTATCTTAGGCTCAATTTTTAATATCATCACGTATTAAAAAAATCAATAATAGTTTGATCCATTCATAGCATGTTAGAATGTGTATGCGTTGTAAAAAAAATAACGAATGGATAATATTGATCTTCGACTATGAATAGATTCAATTGTATTCATGTGCCTCTCTGTGATACTGTATTTTAAAAGGGTGTTTCATGAAACTTGATTTTTTTTTAGTGCTTCAAATCATTATACTACGATATATTATAATAGCATCATAGGAAAGTGCATAAAATTTTATTCAATATTGTTATGGAATACATTACTTATAGATATACAAAAAAACAAATAGGTGAAAACATATAGAGAATACATTTGCATTTTGTAAAACATATATGTTAGTTAATACTTCAACATGTAGAAACACTTTGATTCTAGACGAGAATAAGATCAACAAATATAGAACAAAATGGCAAATTGATGTTCTCTTTCCTCATTCAAACTATAATGGAGAGAGGGACCAAAAGCCCTTTATAGAGCCTTTTAGTGATTGAACTTATCAAAGAACCGTGGCTCTTCACTTTTTTCTTATATATATATAAATCTAATTATTTCATGTCATTAAATAAGAGATTATATATACATATAATCATTATTGAATATGAAGTATTTATTAACTTTGTGAATGTAGATATATCAATGTCATTGCTCTCTTTTTTGGTTAGTATAACTTTTTTTTTTTTATGTAAGTTCTTTTACTTAGTATAATATTGTAAGATGCCATTTTTATTATTAAATTGTGTATATGCAATAAATTGTCATATCTAAATATGATTTTTAATTTTTATATTACTAGTTATACAAAAAATTAAATCTTAATTTTTTGCTAAAGTTTACTTTTGGTCCTTTAACTTTTTTGGTTTAATTAATGTCCCATAACTTGTACAACAACATTAAGTTTGTCTCTATCGTTAATTTTGTTAACCCCACTGACAAAATTTGTTTATGTGTCACCCACGTGGCAAGTTAATTGTCAACATGGACATTTAATTGCCATGTCACAAGCTGACAATGAAGCCATGGTTATCAGTTCTGGTGAAGAAATGAGCAAGATAGATGATACAAGATCTAGCGAAAAGGCATAGAGAGAAAAAGAAGAGAGAGAAGTTGAGTTTAGAGTTGTATTATTTCTTAACTATTTCTTATAATAGTTTTCACATATATGACGTGAGACAGATGCGGTCAAACAAAATAATAGAATTAACACCCTGAGCAACCAATGTATCCTACAAGGCATGTTGGTGGTCTTCGGGCCCTCTTATTTACCACTTCCTTCCTTCCATCTACTATGTGGAAGATGTTATCGTATCAATCCCCACCTTATCAAACATGATTTTGTCCTCAAGGTCAAAGTTTGGGTACAAGGCTCGAAACTCATCGAGAGGCACCTAGGTAGCATCCTTGAGCAAAAGGCTATCCCATTGTACTAATAATTGGAGTTGTGACAGCTTTAGCTTGGCATTCATTTGATGAGGAAAAAGCCAATATGGGCATGTTAAAACCAAGGGTATGGTGCTGGATTTTAGCCTCTTCCTCCCCTCATACTCAGTCCTGTATTGTTTTGGTTCAAGTTGTGAGTTTTCTCTGATTTTGAGTAGCAAGGTGAGGGATAGAATGTTTGTATTAATTTACATTTTTTTATTGCTTCTAAGTAATGGGATGGATGATTATTGAGTTAATGTTGGAATTTATCTTCTCTGTCAACGTGTCTTCATCCTTTTCTTTCTGCCCCTTCTTAATATGTGGAACAGTGAATAACTCGTTATGTTTGTAAGTTAGGTTCATAAATGGTAAAATAGTATTAACATGGACTAACTTGTTGACAGAACTCAGCAGTGGCATAGATAATTACATGGACTTCAATGAATGTCATCATACTTCAACCTTAGATTTCATCCTAGATGATCTAGTTATATACATGAATGACTGGACTTATATTTTAAAGTGTTACAGAGTATGATATTGAAGTGTAATTGGGTAAGCGATTGATAAATGATAGTTCCATGAAGTATGTTTTTAGATAAGGAATTGAAGGAAGCAATTATGAGTATGAGTTTGAATACTTGTTTCTCTTAAAGTATGATTGGGGATATTAATTGATTCATTATGGTTTAATTGGAGTACTTTCAAGGAATGAAGGCTTCGTATTTTTCTATAGTGTAAAGCTAGTTGAAAATTTGATTTGAAACAAAATATGACTTAAGATGAATACGAGTACGAAAAGGTGGATAAAGGTTTTAGCAACCGATATTGCAGAAGAAAGTAGTAATAAGCATAATGTTCTTTGCTAGCTGGTTATGAATAAAAAATAAAAAACTAAAATTAATTAAAATTTATAGTTGGATCCTTAATTTACCCATAAGCTATTTTTTTAGGAATGATCTTTGCGAGGATGCAAGTAAAGTACATAATCATTATTCCTTGGATCCATATCTCTATTAGCAAAGAGCAACATTGGTCAGTGGTAGGGTATGCTAGGTCAAAGCTAGCAAGGTGAGTGGACACTCTTTATCTTTGGTTACAAGAATTTTCTATATATATATATATATATATATATATATTGCCTATTCTGTCTATAGCAATCAAACTAAATGGTTCTTAAGGATTGTTCTTCTGATTTCTAAACTCATGGTATTATTATTCTTTTATCCTGTTAATTATACATGTTTATGAAAGATGGTTGACATATTATGTTTTAAATGAGCATTATTACTCATGCATATTTTACAGTATTAAGTTCCTATTTTTTTTACATGGTTACTAAATTTTTATTCTTATATGGAAGTTTATCAGTATTTTGACATGAACATAATGTACTTTATTTTCATGGATAGTTTTACAAGGATGATTGAATTTATGTGATGTATGAAAATTGTTTTTGGATGAATCCTTTAGCTACCTCCATAGAAAAACCCTAGGTGCACCTAGCTTATCAGAATGTCCATGGACTACGTTTTGAAATATCACCATCTGTGAGCTTGGCTCTAGATTGGAATATCTGTTATCTATTATTTGGATCTGACTAGGATCTCTGCTTTGGAAACGAATATTTGCTACGTGTTATCTGTTTTTGTTAGAGTTCCTCATGTGAAGAGGCACTGGATTCATCCTTCTGGACTTGTTGTTACTTCGTGAGCATTTTTATAAATATTTCATCTTGCTAAGGTCTAACTTACTGACTGATCATAATTTAATTTCTGCCTGGACAAAAGTTTGATATTGACTTGAGGCTAAATTAAATTCTTTTGATAGTTCCAACTTGATTTATGTTTGGTAAAATATAATATTGATGTGATTTTAGTTTCTTATTTGGAATATAATATACTTTCATATACACTTACTTATAATCAATATATCTAATTTATTTTTAAATTTGTACCTTTAGGTAGAGGTTTTCTATCTCACTGAGTCTATGATTCACCCCTCCCTTATTCTTCCTCTAGTTTTTACTGCAGGTATTCCGAAAAGATGATTGGAGCAACAACCGTGTTCCTGGACAGTTGGATTAAATTGTACCTGGTCTTGTGTGTAGGTAAAAAGTCTTGCACATTGTCTTGTATGGCGTCATTGTTACTTGTGAAGGCTTGTAGGATGCCATCTTATTGGTGGTTTTCTACGCCGGTCATGTGCCTAGGATTGGGGCGTGACAGTGGTGTAATCACAAGATGATTATCAACCAAATTAACCAGTAATAAGTATGGAGGAGGCATTGGTAAGCTCAAATACATAGCTGGAGATAACAACAAACTCCACAAGTTTAATATTATATGGGTTATATGAAAAAGAATAAAAATTTTGAAATTCTAGGTAATGTGAATTATGATTTTGAATTGTGGTTGGAGTCACAATTATGACGGTTGCAAGAAAATACGACAACATGCAAAGCTACTACAACAATTTTATTATAACCACAATTGTGGTGGTCGACTATAATTTAAAACTCATATGTAAATGTTCGAGTGAGTATTTTTATCTTGTACGAAACTTCTAAGAAAATCTGCTCCAGTTTTGCCATTGGTGAATAAACTAGTTACATTATTAAGATCAATGCCAGAAAGCCACTTATTTGTGTTTGTTGGGGTATTTAGATGTTTTTTTTTTCTAGCATCTGTAGGTGAATCACCAAACACATACACTGCTGGTACCAATTGTTGTTTGGCAATAGCAGTGAGAATTCAGTGTGCAATAAAGGAGAAAACCAAGAATAACAATTTTGATTTTCCCCATATCTTCTTCTTTATGGAAACCTTAACTTGAATGTTAAAACCTTAACGATGAATGACAGTGCCACTCCATGAATATATATAGGAAAAATGGTAATTTTTTTGGCAAAGACAACAAAAATGAAAATAAGGAAGTTGAGCTGGGATATAACATATTTTAGAAGTAATGAAGAAAAACAACAATATCCACTTACAAAAATGAAAATTTTTTTTTTTGTATAAATGATGATAGTCAAATTATAATAAGATAAGAGAACTAAAAATAAATAGAAAGTGTGTTGTATTTTTTCAATTTTGCTCTTACCAACTTTTCTTCCAATGCAGCAAAAGATAGATTTTGGCACGTGAGAAATTATTGGATAGTTATAGACTGAACACATCATATTTTAACACAACCATCCATAAAAAGAAAGCGCATTAGTAGCAAGAACTGCTAAAAGTTATTGTCTAAATAAAAAAAAATCTTATTAGGAGTTAACAACAACTAAAATGGTTAATATCTCCCATTATTTAATCATTTTTATATAATTAAACCCAAGGATAATAAGTTATTAAGTGTTGTCTAATAATGAAAGACTTACATGGCTTGTAGAAAGTTTTAAATCTAATTCCCGTACAGTCATATAAAAAAAAGAAAAAAGAAATACTGATGATAGAATGATCAATTCATAGCATAGCATAATTAGGAGATGTTCGTTACACAATCGTTTTTACTTTGGTATCTTAGATAAAATCATATATTTAAAATATTTAATTTTTGGTATACTATTTTCTAAGATATTTGATGTTATTCAAAATATTAAAGTGTTATATAATAAAAAAAAATCATAAACATCTCACATCTAACTTCTGTAAAATGTCAATTTTTATTCTTTTATTAATAATTTTCAATCGTCATACTAAATATTAAATATTTGATATGATTGTATCTTATATCAATTCAATTGACAAACACAATGTGCTAGGATTTTGAGGAAGGGTATATTGGGATTCGAACCCCTCACATTAAAAGCCCTCTAAATATAACACCAGAAAGAGTTAGGATCTGGTCTTGTTCAAATTCATTTTCACACTCATTTCGTCTCCTAAAACTCAGTTTTGCAGAGAATCTTCTTCTTCTAGCCATGGATATGGAGTTACTGATTTAGGGTCATATGAGTTCAATCCTTTGCCTTTTCATTGCCCAATATTTAAGAACTCCATTATTCCCAAAAGCCCTATGTTTTAGTATAATTTTTTTATTGTTTGTTGCTCCAAATCATAGCCTTATCCTCTTCATCGAATGGGAATCTTGCAGAAGAAGTCCTTATGCTCTCTACGCTTTGATCTTGCTTACCGTTTGTTCCAGACATAAACCACCAAATCGAAAATGATAAAAAGGTATTCCATTAGTGTGGTTCCATTAGTGTGGAACATCCAAAAAACCTTGGATGCCTTGGCCGTTGACTTGAAGCTGATGAGGATGGGTATGAGAGAGAAATAATGGAAAGAGATGTGGTGTTTTCCATTTATATTATTATTATTATTTTTTTCTGTTTTTAAAATTATTTTTTCTTTGAAATATGGATTTTAAAATAGAGAAATTGTTATTTAATATTGACTAATTATTATTCATGGGAATTCTGTGCATTTTTTCTTATCCTTTTTTATGTTTCAGGTTCAATTTAAATGGACGGGGAGATGCCTTACAAAGTAATATCATAAATTCAATTATTAATTTCACAAACAAATTACATGCTTTAGGAAACCATTAATAAAGGATTTTCTGTTTCGTTCACAAATTAATTTTAGTTGAGTTTTTCTGAACTTTTAAGTGCTGGTAGGGTTGTAGGTTAAAGTTTTTCAACCCGCATCAAGCCAACCCAACTAAGACCGCTCACACTAATATATTTTTCATTATTAATTTTGAGTCATTTTATACTGGTTAAGTTAGGATTTTTAGTTTATATTTTTTAAATGTATATTAGTACTTATATTAATTTGTGTTTGTGAAATAATAATTTTAATTTAGAATGTTATATTTATATTATGTTAAGTAAATTTAATTATTTAGACCTTTTTGTAATTAAAATTTTGTATTCTCAACCTAAAACGTGACCTGGCCCAACCTGCACAAAAGTATGGAAGTTAAGTTAAAAATCCCTTCAACTCGAACCAAATCATCCCGTTAACACTCCTATATAAAGGATTTAGACCTAGGAAGCTTGTTTGACGCTATTTAATACATATACTATTAAATATGGTTTTGAATTCATTTGGTGTCTTGTCTTTTAAACCACCCTATAAAAAAGTGTGAAAGTCGTATGGATGTTTTCAAATTTTAAAGGATAATGGGATATAATTATTTATTTTTATAATTCAAAATTATTAGCAAGTAGTTATAAAATACTTGAAAAGTTATTTAGAGTATGCAAATTAATTATTATTTTAAAATTTTTTAAATAAAATAAATAATAAATAAAAAGTGGATCAACATGCACTAGTAATAAATGAAGACACATCCAGTCTTCAACATACCTTCCAAGTCAATCGTCCTTATACAGGCCACACGTTGATAAAAGCCTTCAGATCCAATGAATAGTGAATGAGAAAATGGGATGGTAGTTGTCATTAAAAATAGCTTTCACCATACAACCACAAAATCCCTTAGAAATCCTCCAAAAAATGCACTTCAGAGATTAGTTCAAAAACTATAACCTTGCACTTGTGCCGTAGAATAGACAAAATGATGAACATAATATTAACAATACTTATGCACAAGATGGGAGATTATTACAACAACAAAAAATTAATAAAACATACTAACCTCCAGAGAAAGAACCAATTGAATCTATTGATTAACTATATGATGAACACGAAAATATGTAGAGGACTTTCAACTTGCTTTGCCCAACCAAAACCACACTCAGAGAAGAGGAAGTGGGAGTATAGTGAATCCAACGTGTGTTTCAAAATGTAACTCCCATTATCTTTTAAAACTACTGAATAGTTTCACTAAAATAAAAGATAACTCCCATTATCTTTTAAAACTACTGAATAGTTTCACTAAAATAAAAGATAACTCCCATTTAACAAATTATGATTTTAATTAATTAACTGTATGAGTTAATTAATTAAATTACTAAAATTGACTCTCTCTTCCTTTAGTTAGTAAATGTGATAAGAAACTAACTGACTACAAAATGGGCTGTAAGTTGGGGCTTCTACCCAATGGGCTTGTAAGTAATCCAACCTATCACGATTTACCCATATTTTATTAGGACACAATCCATTATCAGTTTAGTGCTAATCCAAGACTGATCACCTAATTAATTTTGTAATTGGACTGATAATTAATTAATGTTAATCCATAAAAATTATTAAATTAATTTAACAATCTCCCACTTGGATAGCATTAATCAATAATCAAAACAAATAACAGAATTACAAAATTTAGTAGATATTAAGCAATCAGTATACACTAAACTTTAACAAGATTCATAAATGAAACAACACAAGATCATTGAATCCGATAGGGAAACAAATGATATATATATATATATAATCATCAACATAGTTTCGATATCTAAATAAAAAGGAATACAAAAATGGACTTTAACCATTAAAAAAATTTCAAATTACATCAAAATGCCTTTCAAGGACACAACTCAAACTCCTACTAGACCAAGGCAACATCAAAAAAATTTAACAAGACCCATATGAGTCACATGATTTTGAAATACTTCTACAGGTAAGCCTTTGGTCAACGGATCTGCAAGCATATGTTCACCAGGAATATGAACTACATGGGTCTGAGATTCATCAATCTTCTCTCTCACAAACAAGAGTTTAACATCAAAATATTTTGTACGACTGGAATTCTTATGATTTTGAGAGAAGCACACGGCAAACGAACTATCGCAATAAATGGTCAGAGGTCGTGATATTAATTCAACTAGATGCAGGCCAGATATCAGTTTCCTCAACCATATGGCCTGACAGGTAGCCTCATAACAAGCGATGTACTTTGCTTCCATAGTTGAGGTAGCTGTGAGTGTCTGTTTGACATTCTTCCATGAAATAGCTCCTCTAGACATCATAAAGATGTATCCAGAAGTGGATTTATGATCATCCACACAAGATGTATAGTCTAAATCTGTATGCCCCATGATTTCAAAAGGATCAGACTTTCTGAAAGTCAACATAGGATGCTTTGTACCCTGCAGGTACCTCATGACTTTCTTTGTAGCTCTCCAATGATCCTTGCCAGGATCGCTCAAGTATATGCCAAGCACACTGATAGCAAAAGCTATGTATACACGAGAGCAAACCTGAGCATACATAAGGCTGCCAACAGCGGAAGCATATGGAACTTTATCTATCTCAGTCCTCTCAACATCATTTTTAGGACACTGTAATGTAGACAACCTCTTACCTTTCTGAACAGGTGCAGTATAAGAAGTGCAAGAGTGCATGTTAAACTTCTTAAGCACTCGATCAATATAGGTTGCTTGAGACAAACCAAGAATGCTACAAGACCTATTATGGTGGATTTGAATCCCAAGAACAAAAGAGGCCTCATCAAGATCTTTCATATCAAAGTGGCATGACAGCATATGTCTTGTCTCATTCAGAAAATTCATTGAACTACTGGCTAGAAGGATGTCATCAACATAGAGCACAAGGATTACAAAACTGCTCTCATCAAATTTTTGATAGATACACTGATCTGAAACATTCTCAATGAATCCAAGAGAGGTGATAACCTCATCAAACTTTAGATACCACTGCCGGGAAGCTTGTTTCAGCTCGTAGATAGATCTATTCAGTTTGCACACCAAGTGATCTTTCCCAGATTCAACAAAGCCATCTGGTCGAATCATATAAACCTCTTCATACAAATTTCCATTTAGAAAGGCAATTTTGACATCCATCTGGTGAAGTTTAAGATCAAGCTGTGCAACAAGGGCCATGACAACTCTAAAGGCATCCTTAGTAGATACCGGAGAGAATGGGCATATAGCTACGAGTTTCCTAGATTCAACAAATGCCCCCTCTCTGCTTGTAGCCTTTAGCTACGAGTTTGGCCTTATATCTTTCAATTTCACCAATAGCTCCTCGTTTGGTCTTAAAGACCCACTTGCAGCCAACAGGCCTGCATCTATCTGGCAATTTAGCAAGTTCCCACACATGGTTATGATACATTGAGGCAATCTCATCATTCATAACCTCCCACCATTTAGAAGAGTGAGGACTTGACATTGCCTCCTTAAAAAATACAAGGTCTATGCTATCAGTAACATCTGATTCAAATTCTTGTAGATAAACCATATAATCACTTGGAATTGCAGGTCTATGGATTCTTTGAGACAGTCTTAATTCAACCATAGGTTCCTCAACACATGTTATAGGTGGCTCATTAGCATCTGCCATAGATGGCTATATATCGATATCAGCCGGATTCTCAACAGCAATATTATCTCTATTAGAGTAGGCAATTACAGATGGAAATGGTATAATAAGAATGGGTATAATGGTGCTCTTCTCACGTAGATCAATGGTCCTAGATACATGACTCCCACTATCTAAGTCATCCTCAAAATAAAATGCTCGATCAAACTCGATGACTCTAGTGGTGTGAGTAGGACAGTAAAATCTACACATTCTTGATCTTGAGCAGTACCTAATAAAGAATCCACTGACAGTTCTAGAATCAAGATTCTTACGCTAAGAATTATATGGCCCCACTTTCGCCTTATAGCCCCAAACATGAAAGTGTCTCAAACTGGGCTTCTTACCAGAAAATAGTTCATATGGAGTCTTTGGCATAGATTTACTGGGAACCTGATTAAGAATATAGGTTGCAGTCTTTAAAGCATCACCCCATAAAAACTCTGGCAAGGAAGAGTGACTGATCATACTCCTGATCATATCCATCAGGGTACGGTTACGTCTCTCTGTAATCCCATTTTACTGAGGAGTGCCAGGCATAGTATATTGAGCCTATATACCATGTTCTTGCAAAAATAAAGCAAATGGGCTAGGATTTTCTACTCGTTTCAGTATACTTTCCATAATACTCGCCACCTCTATAAGATCTAACACATTTGATAACCCTGCCAGTTTTCAATTCAATTGTTGCCTTGAAAACCTTAAAGGCATCCAATGATCTAGATTTCTCATAAAGAAGATTAATCCACCCATATATAGAGTGATCATCTATAAAAGTGATGTAATACCTCAATCCACCCATAGTAGCAGGAGTAATAGGTCCACAAATGTCAATGTGAATCAAGTCTAACACATTCTTAGACCTATTTGCCCATTTATTTCTAGCTCTAGAGGGACATTTTCCCTTAATATAATCAACACAGGATTCAAAATTTGAGAATCCAGATCATGTAATATATCCTGTTTCACCATCATTTCTAATTTCTCTCTAAAGATATGACCCAAACAACGATGCCACAGCATAGAGGAATTTTTATTAACTCTATGACGTTTGTTCCCAACAATAATATTTACATCAACAGCAGAAGTAGAAGATTGAATTTGACTAGAATTCAAGTTCAGACGATACAAACTATTAAATAACAAAGCAAAATCAACAACCACTAATGCAAAATAAATATCAATCTTTCCATTACTTTGCCAAACTGAGTAATTATATTTGTCAATTACAGAACTTGAGATTAAATTCCTTCTAGAAGAAGGTACATAAACTACATTGTCCAAATTCAAAATATGTCCAGAAGTCAAATACAAAACAATTGTTCCTATACATTCTACTACTACTGAACTTCCTTCTACTCCTAAAATAGTCTTCTCCCTCTTACTTGGCATCATCTTGCCTTTGAGCTCCTGTAAAGAGTTTACTTCACCCTTAAAAGCTTTCTTGAAATTTACTTCACGCTTGCCACCTTTCTTAAACCCATATTTCTTATTCTCAACCCGAGAATCAAGTTTCTTCCCATTCTGATGATTACCCCTAGATTTACTACTAGACCCATGAGAAAAGTAGTTAACAGATGGCGTGAAGGAGTTTCCTTTCTTTATTGACTCTTCCTCTTAAGTCACTATAGAAATTAACTAGTCCACTGACCATTCCCCTTCCTGAGAATTATAAGTAGTCCACAGAACTCCATACTGAGATGGCAAATATTCTAGGATACCCAAACCAAGTAACTCTCTCCCAAATCAATATTGTAGGACTTCAGTTTGTTATAGTAATTCACTAGCTTCATGATATGTTCACGTACTCCTGACACATCATCATACCTGGTAGTGTCCATCAGAGATAGGTAGTAAGCTTTTTGAGATTTGTCAAAATTTTTGAACTTTTCTCCAACAGCAGTCAGAAATTCAATAGCCATATCATTCTCAGGAATACTCTGCCTGATAGTCTTGTCCATGGTGTATTTCATTGCCATAAGACAAACTTTGTTGGAATGATACCATTTCTCATGGTAGGTTTTCTTTGTAGCAGTAGAATTAGCAGTAACATCTGTTGGCTTAGTCTTCCTAAGAGCCATGTCTTCCTTAGCCAAAACTAATTACATATCAAGGGACTCCTTCCTGTCATCAAAATTAGCCCTATTCAGAGTTTTCACTACTGATAGTTGCATGGGTACAGAAGCTGAGGAAGCAAAATTAGGAAACATTAATTATGTGTGTGCAACATAATTATAAAACAAGGTTTCCTTAAAAAAAAAATCCATCTTATGCAACTATATATACAAGATTGTTCATCATAATCCCGCCTAAGGGTCCTAGATTACAATGAATCAAGAAAACTCATTACACCCCCTAAAGATTTGGCTCATGAAAGAACTAATACAAAAAGGTACTCAATATCTCCATACCGATAGGGTACAACAGACATTGAAATATTAGACATTTACTCCTGACAGACTCATAAGAAATATAGATCAACACAAAAAAATTATATTAAGTTAATTGGAACTTGTAGAGAGTTGTCTTCTCAGTCCTCGCGCACGATCCATGAAGTGAGAAAGTTGAGATCAAAGTTACTAAAAAAAACATAACCAACCACCTAACTTTTGAGGCTGGTCATTTTCTCCTCAGGCCTCCAATGTGTATAAGCCATATATGGTTAGAAAGCTAGTGTTGCAAGCTTTCTAATGGTACCAATTTTGTCCAATTTGGACAAGTAATGAAGGAAACACGTAGCATCAAAGTTGGTTGTTCACGTCTGAAAAATACCTGAAAAATTTCCTGAGTCTGAGGCTGAAGATGAAGTGGCATGGACATTCTCGGTCCTGGCACGTGGAAGCGCGTGCCAGCTCCAAATTGGACATTTTTGGTGTCTAAAAATCCTCTACATATTTTCGTGTTCATGATATAGTTAATCAATGGATTCAATTGGTTTTTTCTCTGGAGGTTAGTATGTTTTATTAATTTTTTGTTGTTGTAATAATCTCCCATCTTGTGCATAAGTATTGTTAATGGACCGAGAGTGGCCATGTCACTTCATCTTCAACCTCAGACTCAGGAAATTTTTTAGGTATTTTTCATACACGAACAACCAACTTTGATGCTATGTATCTCCTTCATTACTTGTCCAAATTGGACAAAATTGGTACCATTGGAAAGCTTGAAACACTAGCTTTCTAACCACATATGGCTCGTACACAATGAAGGCATGAGGAAAAAACGATTAGCCTCAAAAGTTAGGTGGTTGGTTATGTTTATTTAGCAACTTTGATTTCAATTTTCTCACTAATGGGTTATCCGGTTTTCACCAAAATTTAACCACATACTCTATATCATATAGGTTTCATTTAGTGTAAAAATCATGGCCCAACATAGCCTCTATCAGATTATGCCATTAATGAAACTCCAAGGTCCGAAAATGAACATATATGCAACTCTCATAGTTTTGGTACATTTTAACAAATTAAACACAAACGAAAATACACTAGAAACCATGAGGACAGAAATTCGAGCCAAACCAGGATTGAAACCAGGCTCTGATACCATTTATTAACAATACTTATGCACAAGATGGGAGATTATTACAACAACAAAAAATTAATAAAACATACTAACCTCCAGAGAAAGAACCAATTGAATCTATTGATTAACTATATGATGAACACGAAAATATGTAGAGGACTTTCAACTTGCTTTGCCCAACCAAAACCACACTCAGAGAAGAGGAAGTGGGAGTATAGTGAATCCAACGTGTGTTTCAAAATATAACTCCCATTATCTTTTAAAACTGTTCAACAGTTTCACTAAAGTAAAAGATAACTCCCATTTAACAAATTATGGTTTTAATTAATTAACTCTATGAGTTAATTAATTAAACTACTAAAATTGACTCTCTCTTCCTTTAGTCAATAAATGTGATAGGAAACTAACTGACTACAAAACGGGTTGCAAGTTGGGGCCTCTACTCAATGGGCTTGTAAGTAATCCAACCTATCACGAATTACCCATATTTTATTAGGACACAATCCATTATTAGTTTAGTGCTAATCCAAGACTGATCACTTAATTAATTATGTAATTGGACTGATAATTAATTAATGTTAATCCATAAAAATTATTAAATTAATTTAACACATAAATGAGAAACAAAAGCTCAATCCACCCTGATATATTTTGCAGAGATTGGTTGACTTTCTCTCAACCAAATTTTGCAATCATTTAAAGCTTCAATCCATGTGTTCAGATATTCAATAAGGCAACTGCTGTTTCTTGAAAAGAAGTATTGTGTAATGCCTCTGGCTATGTTTAGGCATTTTTATCCAAAAAAAAAATAAAAAAAATAAAATATAATTTTTTTTAAATGGCAAATAAAGAAACAAAATTAGCTCTTCTTCTCTCTATTCAGTTCAGAACCCCCGAGAAGCTGCCAGAAGTTAACCTTCTCATCCACCAAGCGTGATACCTTCTTCCTCACCATTCATGGTTTTCTTTATGCAATCTCTCTCTTTTTCCAGCTCTCCTTTTCAACCTAATGGGTATTGTCCATAACTCTTCTTCCTCCAGCGGAATACTCCCTTTTTAGTCCTAGCTTTTTTCTCTTTACCAGCCATTTAGCTTTCTTCTTGCTGCAGCTTTTTAACCTGTGAGTTAAGGGGTGTTGGGGGGGGGGGTTGAAGAGATCTTTCCAGTTGGATTTTTTTTTTCTGTTGGGTGTTGCTGAGAGTAGAGCTGTCTCACGAATGTTGAGTGTGGAAACAGAGTAGATCCATGACAAAAAAAAAAGGGTTAGTGATTCATTCTTTTGTGGTGTAACTCCCCATTTATTTTTGATTTTAAGGAGACTAGAGGTCCTCATGCTATTAATCAAAGTGTTTGACCTCCCTAGCTTAGATAAATTCTGTTATAGGTATAATCCTTGACAAGGGCCTTTTTATTATTCAATTTCAATTCCACCAAGCTAGAAGCTAAAAGTTTGCTTGCTGGCAACCGTAAATATTTGGGCAATATTTGAAGTAGTTGAAGATAAAAAAAAAAGTTCTTGCTACTTGGTTTAACCTGGGGTAGCCTAAATTCTTATGAGTAGTTATGCATCAAACTTTCCAGAATTAGTAAGGTGAGTTGAAGTTTCCACCTTGACTATATATATGGAATCACATGATTTTATATTTACTGTAGTCTAAAAATTTTGTTAACTACCCTGTGGAGCCAAGAGAAAATTTTAAGTATATTCTTTACTAGTCTTGGATTTACATGATTCATCCTTATACTAAGTTCTGAATTTTTTATGAAAGATATGATCTTAGAATTTATGGTAATAAACTTCTATTATGTGAAATTATGAATATTCAATTATGTGAGTGAATGAGAATATTCTTTTAGAAAAAGTATTGAAAATTTTAATATTTGATGCCTAAATTATTTGTGAGAACATGATAACATTAATTCAATGATAAGTGAAGTTTTGACGGATCCTTTAGCACTTTTGTAGAGTAACCCTAGGTGCACCTAGTATTAGTTGTCCATGGACTATTTATGGGAGGTATAAGGTAGACCATTGGAACGGGCATGTGGTTAAATCATCCGTGAATTTCTCCAGATGCACGTGATACATTGTTCATGAGGAAGAGTTACCTATACGAGGAACTATTGGATCCATCTACCCCTTATTACCTACAATTTGATTTAACTCCTCAAATTTTATGGTATGTATATTTTTATAACTTCCTTTCTCATTCTATATGTATATACATTTCAAGATAATTTAATCAACTTTAAACAATTGTTTAAAAATTTAATTTTCATCATTTGAACTTGCTTCTTTATAAAAACACAAGAATTTGATTTTTAAGCCATAAAATATTCTTGATTATTTAAATTCGAAACCCTTCTTGTTTACATTAAATTTTTTTTATTTTTTATTTAGTTACTGTCATGTTACATCTTTGTATAGTATTGGTAGGAAACTTCACCTCACTGAGCCTTTATGACTCACTCCTTTTTTGTTATAAAAATTTATCTAGATTCAGCTGCATGTGCTAAATCGCCTGAGCCTCCATTTTCTGTTGAGCCTGCCAACTAGACGTGGTTGGCTAGGAAGTACATTGGTTCATTTTGATGTTCTGATCATATCATTTAGATGTGTATTATTATGATTAGTTGATATTGTTATCTTCTGTTTTATACCCTTGAGACTATGGAACTTCGTGTGGTGGAATTTTCCATCCATTTTTAGTTGTGGGTTATGTCCTGAAATGTCCATGTTTCAGGGGGAACTCTGTCCGATTCTATGCAGAAATATATGACAATTCCCTATTTAAGTACATGTATAGTCTCGAGTATTTAGCTTAAAAACTAATTCGAAGTTAATTTGAGTTATTATGAAATTACATTGCATGACATCATAGAGTAGGCTGGTAAGTTGTCGGGTGACTTCCTACGCTGGTCACGCTTACGGTTTCGGGATGTGACACATTGCTTTAGAGCAACGGATGATCTATAGATTAATCTGTAAAGCCAGAAGATCAGTGTAAGAGCTTGTTCTCTACCCTTGAAGAAGTTCACCACAAAAGGCACGTTGATGAAGAGAGTGGCATAGCTTGAAAATCGAGTAATTCAGGTTGCTGAAGAAGACCCTTATTATAAATTTTCTAAGTTCAAAACCTCTAATTTTATCATATGCTCTATCTAACTAAAGTGTTCAGTAAAAGCTTACATCTGTAAATGAAAACAATTAATATATAAAAAGAATTTGCTATGCAATTTTGGTTTTAATTTAATTCATTTTCAACTTTCCAATGTGTTAGCGGTCAATGATGGATCTTCATGGATCGAGACAGAGGCGTGACCGCCCCCCTCAAAAGTTTTCATGTAAATAATTTATTTAAAAAATTATTTGCCTTCAAAAGAATTTGTTATCTAACTACTTTTTTTTAAAAATGATTTGTCCCCTTTAAAATTTTCATACTACTCCATCTCTTGTACAAATGCATTATTCAATTTTATAAATATATCACTCATATATAGGTACATATTATTTTATCCCCTTTATATTGTTTTTTGGTTCCCATCAACTTGTGTTGCGCTAATTTCCATTATATCACGCCAATGACCTTCACTTTGCTTATTTAGTATTCTGCAGTTTGCACCATGTATAAAATTAATTTCTTTTCACATTTTCACACTTTCACTTATCACATGACTCCCAGGTCCTAGTCCCCTTGATCCCTCCTTCTAATGCCACTTCAATACCTATCTTCTCACTCCATCATAAACTAAATTCATATACCTCAGATATCTATCAACTCTATTATACTAATAATGATAAACCAACAAACATTTAACAAAAATCTCATGTGTTTTGCTGAAGTTGAACAACTCAACATCAAATCTAACAAGGATCCTTTACTTAATTCAAAGTTGATATAATGTTTTGTTTCTATTCCTTATAATGATTTAAACAAGTTAGTTACATTTATGGTTGTGAATGATTATTGATTATGTTACAAAGTTTTCTCTATAATTTTACTTGCTTTAAGGATTACACTGACCAATATTTTGTTCTCTTTCAGTCTTTCACCTTTAGTAATTTTGTTCAAGATCTGCCACTGTTAGTAGTGATTTCAAAACCACTACCATTGTTTTTTAATTTTTGAGATGTTATAGGGCCGTTTTAACCACCGTTATCAATTTTCTTCAATTTTCATACATTTAGCGGTAGCTAAAAGTGCCATTATAAATTTTTTTTGTGAGCAAAACTTTTTTTTTTTACCAAACATGTATGCGAAACGTATCTATGATAGGTTAGGCCCAAGTTCTTGGATAAAGATCTAGTCATGTTACATTGTACAATGACTGGGTCATGTTAGGTGGATCATGATCGTCCATCCAGTTGGACGACCATGATCCAGCTACGTGTCTAGAGCATTAAAAATATTTTTTTCATTTTCCTTTTTCCCCATCTATTTCTCTCTTCTCCTTCCCAGTTCTCGAGTTGTCAATTTCATTCCTTCCTACCTTGCTTTTCTCTCCTTCCTCTTCCATTGCAATAAATGCCACCATTAACATTTAATTTAGGTATAACCCAAATTAACTAGTCAACCGATTTAAAATAGATAATTAAAGTAAGATCAAGTTAACAATTCAAAACATGAGCTTCACTAACAGAAGAGGAAGTATTTCGTCCAAGAACACAAAATGAAATCCACAGTTCTATCATTTCATTAACCCCATTAAAGGATGATCTATTTGACCATTTCAATACGAAGACAACACACAAAAACATTGTAGCATCTTACCTTGCATGGCAGCCACATTGCAGACAATGGTAAGATAGTTTTGAATGGTTAAAAGCTTATTGATTTGTGTGTCCCAAAAAACCAACATGTTTTAAACAAAAGGCTAATGCTTCATTTTCATATGGTAAGATAAGTAAAGGGTTTTCATAGTACAAATACATATTCCTAATGCTCTAATTTTGTGTTCAGTTAAAGCTATAAACTAAATACAAAAATTGTCTTCAATATTAGAGTGCAAAAATAAGCGGAAGCGAAAGTATCACTAACCTCTAGCCATACCTAATAGGTGAAAATACGAACTTCTTTACGAGTTCTTCTAATTCAATAATAATACTCAGTGATGGTAAGGGGGTTAGATATTACCTGATTAGGAACCCATAGATGAAGCTATGTATAGACTTCCTTTCATCAAGGAAATTAGCAATCCTTCGATTCAAGAGACAAAACCGTTTTCTTGAATCAAAGGGTTGCTAATTTCCTTGATGGAAGGAAGTCTATAAATAGCTTCATCTACAAGTTCCTAATCGGGTAATATCTGACCCCCTTACCATCACTAAGTAGTGCTACTGAATTATAAGAACTCGTAAAGAAGTTCGTATTTTCACTTATTAGCTATGGTAGGAGGTTAGTGATACTTTTGCTTCCGCTTATTTTCGCACTATGATATTGTAGACTATTTGTGTATTTGGTTTATAGCTTTAACGGAACACAAATACAGAGCATTATGAATAAGCCATCCAAAAACTTAGCATTAGGAATATGTATTTGTACTATGAAAATCCTTTACTTATCTTACCATATGAAAACAGAGCATTAGCCTTTTGTTTAAAACATGTTGGTTTTGTGGGACATACAAATCAATAAGCTTTTGACCATTTAAAACTATCTTACCATTGTTTACAACTTGGCTGCCATGCAAGGTAAGATGCTTCACTATTTTTGTGTGTTGTCTTCGTATTGAAATGGTCAGATAAATCATCTTTTAATGGCGTTAATGAAAGGATAGAGCCATGGATTTCATTTTGTGTTCTTGGATGGAATACTTCCTCTTCTATTAGTGAAGCTCATGTCTTGAATAGTTAATTTGATCTTACTTTAATTATCTGTTTCAGATATGGTTGACTAGTTAATTTGGGTTATACCTAAATTAAAGGTTAATAGTGGCGTTTATTGTAGTGGAAGAAGGAGAGAAAAGCAAGGTAGGGAGGAATGAGACTGACAACTCGAGAGCTGGGAGGGAGAAGAGAGAAATAGAAGAGGAAAATGGAAAGTGAATTTTTTTTATTACTTTGAGCACGTGGCTAGATCATGGTCGTCCAACTGAATGGATACCCATGATCCACCTAACATGACCCAGTCATGTTACAACAACATGACCGGATCTTTATCCAAGAACTTGGGCCTAACCTATCATACATGCGTTTCACATACATGTTAGGTAAAAAAAAAGTTTTGCTTGCTAAAAAAAATTTATAACGGCACTTTTAGCTGCCTCTAAATGTGAGAATTGAAGAAAATTGATAGCGGTGGTTAAAACTGCCCTATAACATCTTAAAAATTTAAAAATACTGGTAGTGGTTTTGAAATCATTGCTAACATTGGTGGATCTTGAACAAAATTACTGGAGGGTGAAAGATTGAAAGAGAATAAAATTTTGGTTAGCGTAATCCTTAAAGCAAGTAAAATTATGGTGAAAACTTTGTAACATAATCAATCATCATTGACAACCATAAATGTATCTAACTTGTTTGAATCATTATAAGGAATAGAAACAAAACATTACATCAACTTTGAATTAAGTAAAGGATCCTTGTTAAATTTGATGTTAAGTTGTTTTATTTTAGTAAGACACATGAGATTTTTGTTAATTTTTTTTGGTTTATTATTATTAGTATAATAGAGTTGATAGATTTCTGAGGTATATAAATTTGGTTCATGATGGAATAAGAAGGTAAGTGTTGAAATGGCACAGGAAGGAGGGATTGAGGGGAATAGAACTCTAATATCTGGAAGTTATGTGATAAGTGAAAGTGTGAAAATGTGAAAAGAAATGGATTTTATACATGGTGTAGACGACAGAGTACCAAATAAGCAAAGCCAAGGTCAGTGATGTGACGTAATGGAAACTAGCACAACATAAGTTGATGGGAACTAAAAAACAATAGAAAGGGGATAAAATTGTATGTATCTATATATGAGTGATGTATTTATAAAATTAAAAAATATTTGTAAAATAGATGAAATAGTATGAAAATTTTAAAGGGAACAAATCTTTTTAAAAAAAAATTAGTTACATAACAAATTTTTTTGATGGCAAATAATTTTTTTGGTGGGGCAAATAATTTTTTAAAGAAATAATTTACATGAAAATTTTTGAGGGGGGCGGTCACTCCCCTCCGTCTCAATCTATGAAGATCTGTTGTTGACTACTAACACATTGGAAAGTTGAAAATTAATTAAATTAAAACCAAAATTACATAACAAATTTTTTTTATATATGAATTGTTTTGATTTGCAGATGTAGGCTTTTACTGAACACTTTAGTTAGATAGAGCATATAATAAAATTAGAGATTTTGAACTTAGTAAATTAATAATAACGGTCTTCTTCAGCAACCTGAATTACTCGATTTTCATGCTACGCCACTCTCTCCATCAACGTGCCTTTTGTGGTGAACTTCTTCAAGGGCAGAGAACAAGCTCTTACACTGATCATCTGGCTTCACAGATTGATCTATAGATCCGTTGCTCAGTAGCAATGCTTCTTCTCGAGAAACAGCAGTTACCTTATTGAATATCTGAACACATGGATTGAAGCTTTAAATGATTGCAAAATTTGGTTGTAAGAAACTCAACCAATCTCTGCAGAATATATAAGGGTGGATTGAGCTTTCGTTTCTCATTTATGTTCGTAATCTTGTCTATTCTACAGCACAAATGCTTGGTTATAGTTTATGAACTAATCTCTGAAGTGCAATTTTTGCTGGATTTCTAAGCGATTTTGTGGTTATATAGTGAAAGCTATTTTTAATGGTAACTGCCTTCCCATATTCTCATTCAATATGCATTGGATCTAAAGGCTTTTATCAACGTGTGGGCTGTATATGGACAATTGACTTAGAAGGTATGTTGAAGACTGGATGTGTCTTCATTTATTACTAGTGCATGTTGATCCACTTTTTATTTATTATTTATTTTATTTAAAAAATTTTAAAAAAATAATTAATTTGCATACTCTAAATAACTCTTCACTAATTTTATAACTACTTGCTAATAATTTTCAATTATAAAATAAGTAATACTATCCCATTATCCTTTAAAATTTGAAAACATCCATAAGACTTTCACACTTTTTTATAGGGTGGTTTATAAGACAAGACACCAAATGACTTCAAAACCATATTTAATAGTATATATATTAAATAGCATCAAACAAGCTCCCGGTCTAAATCCATTATATAAGGGTGTTAACAGGTTGATTTGAGTAGAGTTGAAAGGATTTTAAACTAAACTCGCATACTTTTGCGCAGGTTGGGCATGGTCAACTTTTAGGTTGAGAATAAAAAAAATTTAATTACCAAAAGGTCTAAATAATTAAGTTTACTTAACATAATATAAATATAAAATTCTAAATTAAAACTATCATTTCACAGATACAAATTAATTTAAGTGCTAATATACATTTAAAAAATAAAAACTAAAAATCCTAACTTAATGTAATATCCCTTCTAAATAAATTTTTTTAGTGATCTTTCATGAGGAAATGTTATCTCTTACCAACTATGTTAATTTGAGGATAAATAATTTTAAATTAACGTAAAAATATTTAATATAGTAACAATTAAGAAAAGGTTAAGTGAGAGTGTAAATATTTTAATTTGAAGTCTAATTATTTAAATAAATTATTAGTTTATAACTAAGAAACAAACTTACTTAAAGTTACTTGTCAAATCACTTTGCACGTATGGAGAGCATTTATTAAAGTTCTTTTAGATATTTTCTTTACAAAACAAACAAAAGCTACGTGGCATCTTAACCAATTTCATGGTTAAAAAATTAACAAACATATTGAATAAGCAAAATATTTTCTCCAGATTGGTCTATGGTCAAGATAGTAAAGCAAGGTGTATCCAGAGTTTTTGTTTACTGGAGGAAAGAAAAACTTTACCATTCTTTTATATATATGCTGCTTGTCGCAGAGGCTCTAGAAAACTCCTTGGGAACTCTGATTTCTGGTTTGTTTCAGGAACTACAAAAGTTCTAGTTGCTGCAGAAAAATCTGATTATTTCTCTTACTTCTCACCAAATTCTCAATCATTCTTCCCCTTCAAACTCCTCAGCTAACTTTCAGTAGGCGCTCTATCTCTTCCTCATGAACGTCACGGGTTTCTTTGTTCTAGCTCTCCTCGGCCAAGCTGGATGAAGAATGCTACTATAGAGTTTTCATGTTAGTTGTTGTTGTATGTTAGTTGTTCCTTTCAAGCTTCATTTGGCCAATCTGCAGGAATTGCCAAGTAGTATCTTCTACAACACCGTTGCAGCATAGTTCTATCGCCATCGGAGCAAATCAAACTGTAGGTGAGCTTTAGCGGCAAAATGATTTAAGGAAACTTGGGGTTTCAATTAGGGATTTCTCTACTCCTTAGTTTTGATTCAGGATTTTAAGTATCTGATTATTTTTAGCAATAATTTTTTTTGAATATTAAATTTCCTATTTAATGTTGAGGATTTAAGTTTTATTTTGGTGATTTTGAAGTTTTAGTTAGGGAATCTAAATCACTTTTAAATTGGTTCAGAAGTTATGGTTTAAATTATAAATAAAGGTCATGTTAAACATTTTCTTGAGCAGTTGGTGTCTATTTTAAATTTTTATCTTTATTTCAAAAATTTTGATAAAGTGATAAAGTAAATAGTGAAATGTACCATTGATTCTGTAGAGATGTCAAATTGAATTTTTTTTTAAAGAAAAGTTATTTTCAATATAACATGTCTAGAAAGCCTTTTGGGTCAAAAGTTTAAAGGTTGGGTTGTGGTGTCCCATTTTATGAACGGATATGTTAATGGGGTAAGTAAAACTTTATAAGTAAGAATTAGGAACATAGTTGTCATAAAAGAATAGTTAGCAAAGTAGTTGCTTATTGATATTA
>JASKGM010036687.1:0-23789 GCA_034509205.1 Ceratonia siliqua
AAAATATCAACCCACTCAATATGAGAGATATAAACATCCATAGCTCAACAGGCTCAGAAATAAAGAACAAACAAAGCAAAAATGGAGGGGTTTACCTCTTTGAAACACAGAACAATGGCACTTGGCAAACCTCCTCGAAGTTCCGAGATTCCCCAATATACTCCCTGAGAGGCCCAGAAATTAACTTATTTTCTTTTGGAAAATCTCTCCCCAGTAGTGTACCGTCAAGTTCCTTTCCTAACACCTCTTTCAAAGAAAATCGAGAAAGAGAGATCTCCCCCCCATTTCAAGGTGTGTGTGGTAAGGATAAAAAAAAACAGAGCAGGGGAAAGTCGAGCCTTTTTTCTGGCTCCTTGATGTGCTATCAACACCCCACCCTTCTTCATGGCTAATTTCTGATGATTGAGTAATGGTGACTGTGACTAAACTCTCTCAAACTTCTTTTGGGATCTCCCTCACGTTCTTTTTCCGTCTCCTCATCTTTTTCTCATCCGCCTATGTTTTTATAGCCAGAAATCAGGATGAACCCATGAGAGACGTGAGATAGCGTGTTGCTGCAGAGGCTCAGAGTAGCGGGTGTAGAGGGTGATATGCTTTGGCGTGAAATCTGGTGAATGGGTGAAGTATGACTGTGTGCGTGGTGCAGAGTACGAGTTCAGAGAGTGATTCAGGGGAGTAGGTATGAAGGTCAGAAACAAAAACACGCTAGCACAGAGGACGTGTTTTTGTGATAGAGAATGGATCGCGATTCCTGGAAATGAAGCAGAAGTGAGGCATGAAATCTGGTGTGCAGCGGCGCTGAAGGAGCAGTTTAACTGGAGTAGGCACTGCCACAGTGCATGGTGTAGTGGAGCAGATATAGAGAAGAGAGATAGAACAGAAATGGGAAGGAAGAGGAGAGAGGGAGAGAAAAGAAGTTGAAAATAGAGCATGGAGGCGCAAGCTGGCATGTGTACCGAGGTTATGGAGCAGGAAAGTGAGAATGGGTAGGAAAAAATGAGGTGTTGACATGAAGATATCAGCCATGGAGAAAACACTAGCTATTGATAGATGAGAAAAATGAAACATTCAAAATTTGAACTGAGCATCAAAGAAGAAAAAGGAAAATTAAATATGGGAAAACATAATGTGAATAATAAATAGGTTATATAAGAGAAATAAAAAGCGCTCTCTTGAACCAAAAAAGAGTAGCTACCTTCATCCTTCAGTATGCTCGCAATAGATTATATTTTTCACAGAATCAATCTTAGCAAGTGCAAAATAAATGTAAACAATAAGATGATGTTGATGTAGAGAGTTCATCATACATGCCTGGATTCGTTCATCAAAGTCGTAGAGAATCGAAGATATGACATATTGAAAATCGGGAGGGAAGGGTTTAAGATAATCTAAATCAAAGAAATCAAAACGAATACATCGAAACAAAAAGAGTAAGAGAAATGAAAAACTCAGTAATCAGTGTAATGTCAGAGAAAAACCTGAATATTGCAAAATCTGCAGAAAGCTAGCATAAAAAAGAAGACAAAAAAAAGAAGAAGAAAAAAGCACGCGTACCAAGTTTTAAATGAATCAACTTAAAGGAGACAAATATCACATGGCAGACACAAAACAGCAGAATGCAAGAATGAAACTACCATAAACAAACACACTGCAGTAAAATATGTGAGACAAACCACTGTAGTCTTAACAGAAGAATTGTCCAAAAAAATAGAATAAAAATCATGGATATTTTGTGAAGAGATACAGCAAACAGAAGCTTTGGAAATAAGAAAACAAATAAAGAAGACAGATATAAATAGCGAAGCAAAACCGAAAGGGAAAAAATCTTTCACGCCAAAGTAAACCTTTCAATGTCTTAAGAAAAAAAAAACGTAATACTTTTAAATTAGTAAAGAATGTTGGTAAATCACCAATATTTGTTACCTTTTCTACTGCCTTTACATTTTTACAAAATTTTCCTCCCTTTGAACAACTTCTTTCGTCCTAACGAAATGCCTCAGCTATTTTTTTTAATCCTCTTACTTTTTTACCCAGTTCAGTTGCTTCCTGATGTAAACACACCATAAATATAATATCACATAGAACAAAAGATGTGATATATCAAAGACCTGAAATATAAATGGAAAAAAAGTATGTCTAACAACCTTAAAGAAATACACATATCAAAGACCAGTACAACTTACCATTGCTGGTGTACCATACATAAACACTTATAAGTCAATCAATTATGTCCATCTAAAATTCAAATTCACAAGTTAAAAGATACTTCAATAACCCCCAATACATATATCAAAGGGAAAATTGTCTAGTTTTTAGTGTTCTACTTGGCATCTCAGAATCACTTTTGCACACCAATAATAATGTCTTGTACCATGTGATAGGAAGATTCAATTCAATGTACAGTAGTACAAAATGCAAATATAAAATTTATAATCTTATACCAATGCAAATTATAAATCAATGCAAACATTATTCTCTTATACCAATGCAAATTATAAATGAAGTAATCTTTTATCCTATGTTTCAAGAACCAACTTCTAATTATTCTTGGGTTATATTTGCATCTAGATAACTATATACGTTGCCATTGTTTTCTCTAGTATATCTAAGTTTCAAATTTAAACAGATGAAACATAGTGGACAATACAAAAATAAAAGTTAAAGTATAAGAACTATAATGGCAATCAATTGTAACAAACGTAAATCCAATTTAATGTAGTTGAATATTACTTTGGAATTCAAAGTTTCCTAAAAGAAATGTTACAACTATTTTGTATTGACTAAAAAAATATTTTAGAAGCAACATGACTAAAATATACATTTTGTAGCATACCTAGCACGAGTGAGTGTCACATTTGCTCTTTGCCTGCTAGAAAGAAATTCCACATTTTCTCTCCAATTAGACATGACAATGGAGATCATTATAATATCTTCCTCACCACCTTGAAAGCCATCAATAGAGCGAACACTAACAGAGAAGTCAGGATCTGAAACCAAACTGCACTTGTTAACTTTCTCTTGGATTTCATGAATTTGAGCTTTATATTGAGATATGACTCCTATGCTGACTTTCCTACTGTTGCTGAGAAACTCTATAGCAGCAAAGAGAAGAGGCCATTTATCTAATGTTATATTCAAAAAATTGAAGGATAAAGGGATGAGAAAAAGGAAGAACCTTTATGAAGGTTTCCAATAATCTCTGTGATAGCAACAACCTCCACCATGTTCTTAAAACTGTGTCCACAATCAAATTCCTCTTTACCCTTTGCTATGCTTATAAAAGAATACGACCCATACATTTTTCCTACAAGGAAATGGTTATTATAGCTTAAAGCTCTGAACCCATTCTATCATTCTGTATCTTCACTGATAGAAGAGTGAATTCATACCTTAACTATATCTACTTTTTCTTCTTTGGGCACTGCATCTTCCTCTTCTCCTTGTTTTGCTTCCACAACCACATCCAATGCAGATACACTGCATCTTGGGTGCACACTGCTATTTGAACTAACACCTTTTGTCCCTTAAAAGAGAGAAGAGTGAAAATGGCGAGGGAGATAGAGAAGGAGAAATAGAAAAGAAATGATAAGTTTGTAGAAAAATTTGATTGAAAAAATAAATTATAAAATCTAGATAAAGCATAAAATTCTGTTAACAATGATGCCCATTCACTTATTTTCCACAAACTTCAAGTCCAACTCCAAAAGTATCACTTGCAGAAAAATCATTCAAGCAATAAATTGCTACAATTATAAATCAAGAGATATTTGTAAAATAAAACATCACTAGAAAAGTCTAGAGCACAAGAAACCGACTTGGTAAAGTCGGTGAATGAAGGCTATAAAAAGCCATTCCCTTCCCCTACGTATGTAAGAAAAAATAGAGCAAAAAAAAGCTTCAAGTCTTGTACAAGCTCTCTTCCCATAATAAAAACCATTTAACTACTATCTTGTTTTATTGTTCTGACACTCCCTTCAACTATTTTCTATCACATCCAAACTACCACCAACTATTCAGAATTTCCTATTATTCACCAAAAACTAATTTTAAAATCTAACAGTGGTATCAGAGCCATGTTCGGTCATATACTAGGCGTGACATTTATAATCCCTCCTCAACTATAACCTCTTAACCATACTTCAAAAATTTAACCTATAGCTACATATACTCTCAGTTTCTCATATATTCCTCTCCCAGTTTTTAATGGGAAAAATTATGATCTTTGGAGCTTAACATTAAAAACATATTTTAACTCATAGAAATTGTGGAATATTGTCAAAAATTGGTTTTTTAGCCTAGCAAATACTTCCACTTTGTTCAAGGAGGACAGTAAAAAATTAGAAGAAAATCAGTAGAAGGATTCTCAAGCTTTGTATGTCATCCAACAGGCAATGAGTGATATCATCCTCAAGAGAATTTTTTATGTTGATTATGCAAAGAAGGCATAGGATATTTTGGAGGAGGAGTTTCGCGGTTCTGAATAGGTACGCTCCATCAAACTCCAATATTGAAGGAGAGAATTTGAAATTTTAAAAATGAAAGAATCTGAGACCATAGGAGAGTATTATGCTAGAATAAAAGATATAGTTAATCAAATGAAATTATATGGAGAAAACATGACTGATAAGAGAGTAACAGAAAAAATACCTATTTCTCTCACACAAAATTATGATCCCATAGTTATAGCTATTGAACAAGAAAAAGATATAGAATCCTTGTTAGTAACTGAACTAATGGGATCATTAGAAGCTCATGAAAGGAAATTAAGGAGGCACACTGAAGAACAATTGAAAGTGCATTCCAAACAAAAATGAATCTGAAGGATCATAATTCTAAAGTAAGGGAAGAAGATTGAATCAAGATTCAAGAGGAGGAGAAATTTTCAAAAATGGAGAAAATAAAAGAGGAGTAGAAAAATCGTCCAACGGCATAGACAAAAATCTTTCATGCAGAATTTGCAAGAGAAAAAGTTATCAAGAAAAGGATTGCTGGTTCTAAGGCAAGCCTCAGTGTACTAAATGTAAAAAATTTGAACAAGTGAAAAAAGATTGTCACACTAGAAATACTCATCAAGCTAACTATGTGAAGAAAAGAGAAAATGATGAGTATCAGTTTTTCACTAGCAACAGCTCGTCTAAGAAGGCTCAAGACACGTGGTTTCTAGACAGTGGTTGCAGTAATCATATGACATCGTATAGAAACATTTTCTCTAAACTAGATACAACTTTTCAATTAAAAGTCAAGCTAGGTAATGATCAATTTTTGGAGGTACAAGGCAAAGGAACCATGGCAATGAAGATAAATAAAGGTACGAGATAGATTAAAAATGTCTTGCTTGTTCCTAGTTTAACATAGAATTTACTCAGTGTTGGTTAAATGATGCAACGTGGCTACACACTACACTTTGAAGGAGACACATGTACTATCTATGACAAAGATCTTCTCATAGCCAATGTTAGAATGAGAAACTGCAGGGATTTTCCTATTCACTGTAGATATGAATCTGTCATGAAGACTCAACTTGATGATTCACTACTATGGCACCAAAGATTCAAACACTTCAAATATTATGGTCTCAGTATTCTATATTAGAAAAATATGATGAGAGATTTTCCAAACATTAAAAAGGATGGAGCTGTATGCGAAGGATGTATGCTTGGAAAACAGTACCGGAAACCATGCGTATCCGAGCAAACATAGAGAGCCAAAAAAGCTTTGGAGCTCATCCATACAGATATATTCGGGCCCATGAAAACTCCATCATTTAACTAGAACAGTTACTTCATGCTTTTCATTGACAATTATACTAGAATGACATAGGTTTATTTTATGAGATAAAAATTAGAAGTTTTTAAGATCTTTAAGAAATTCAAGTAATTAGTAGAAAAACAAAGTGGCCATCAAATTAAAACATTATGAAGTGATCATGACAAAGAATATACTTCAAATGAGTTCAACAAATTTAACGAAGGAGAAGGAGAAGGAGTTCAGCATCAACTAACAGTTGGTTATGCACTGGAGGAGTTTCAAAAAGGAAGAATCGAACTGTAATAGAGATGGTGAGATCAATGCTAAAAGAACAAGGACTACCTAACACGTTCTGGGCAGAAGCAGTATATATTGCTGTATATTTGTTGAACATGTGTCTAACCAGAGTAGTAAAAGATAAAATGCCAGTGGAAGCCTGGAGTGGAAGGAAACCATATGCTAAACATCTTAAAATATTCAGCTATATCTACTATATTCATATTCCATATCATAAAAGAAGCAAACTTGATGAAAGAACTAAAAAAGGAATTTTTTTGGGCTACAGCACTGAATCAAAAAGGCTTTAGAGTATATAATCTGAAGACAAAGAAGTCCACCATCAGCCGAGATGTATAATTCAATGAGAAGCAGCATGAAATTGGGAAGAACAAAAGATCGAGAAGAACAAAATATACATAGAGCATCTAACTACAATTACTCATGAAGATAATGATCAAGATGACCCAGACACTTCATCTTTACTAGCTACTCCAAGAACATCTCCAACTCAAGAAGTTTCCTCACCAAAATCTAGACCAAGAAAAGTATGAGCATTGAGAGATATTTATGAAAGCTGCAACTATATAACTATTGAGCCATAAAGATTTGAAGCAGCAGCAAAACAATATGTATGGATAGAAGCCATGAAAGAAGAAATAAAAATGATCAAGAAAAATGAAACATGGGAGCTGGTTGAAAGATTGAAGGAGAAAGAAATAGTTAGCGTTAAATGGGTATACAAGACAAAGCTGAATCCAGATGGATCAATACAAAAGCACAAAGCAAGATTAGTAGCAAAAGGATATTCACAAATCCCTAGGGTCAACTATAATGAGACATTTGCACCAGTGGCTTGACATGATACAATAAGGACTTTGATCACATTAGTAGCACAAAAGAAGTAGAAGATTTATCAACTAGACGTCAAATCAGCATTTCTAAATGGATTTCTTGAAGAAGAAATTTATGTGGAACAACCACAGGGGTTCATGGTGAAAGGAGAAGAAGACAAAGTATTGAAGTTGAAGAAAGCTCTCTACGGATTAAAACGAGCTCCACAGCCTGGTATAATAGAATTGACAAATATTTCATGAGTCAAGGATTAAGGAGGAGTAAAAGCGAGCCAACTCTCTACATAAAGACCCAAGGTAACAACAACACTCTTATAATTTCTTTATATGTAGATGATCTCATTTTTATAGGAAACAATGAAAACATGATCAAAGAATTCAAAGAAGATATGATGATGTTTGAGATGATAGATTTGGGTCTCTTGCACTATTTCCTTGGCCTTGAAGTAATCTAAGACGATGATGGAATCTTCATTTCACAAAAAAATACATAGATAATTTGCTAAAAAAATTTAAGATGGATAGATTGAAGACAGTTGCTACTCCTCTAGCAAATAATGAGAAGTTTCAAAAGGAAGATGGACTTGAAAAAGTAGACGCATCTCAGTATAGAAGTCTGATTGGAAGTTTACTATATCTTATTGCAACAAGACCATATATCATGTTCGCAACTAGTTTTCTCTCAAGATTCATGTAGAATCCAAGCCAAAAGCATTATGGAGCAACAAAGAGAATTTTAAGATATCTATAAGGAACAAAAGATTTTGGAATACAATATAACTCTGTTGAAGATCCAAGACTACTTGGCTACACAGATAGTGATTGGGCAGGATTAATTGATGACATGTACTTTAGGATACACATTCACTCTTGGATCAGGAGTATTTTCTTGGTCTTCAAAGAAGCAAGAAACTATTGCTCAGTCATCTGCATTGTAGCAGCAAGCACTACTAGCCAGGCAATCTGGTTGAAGAAAATATTTGAAGACATTAAAGAACAATGTGAAAAGCCAATAAAGACCCTCTGTGACAGTAAATCAGCTATTGCAATTGCTAACAATCCTGTTCATCACAACAAGACCAAGCATATTGCAATCAAGTATCATTTTAGACGTGAGGCGATAGCTAAGAAAAAGATAGAACTCAAGTTTTACAAGACAGAGGAGCAACTGGTAGACATTTTTACTAAAGCACTACCAAGACCAAAGTTTGAAATATTATGAAGATTATTTGGTATAACACGAATGAGCATCAAGAAGAAGTGTTAACAAAGATGCCCATTCACTTATTTTCCAGAAACCTCAAGTCTAACTCCAAAAGCATCATGTGCAGAAAAATCATTCAAGCAATAAATTACTACAGTTATAAATCAGGAGATATTTGTAAAATAAAACATAACTAGAAAAGTCTAGAGCGCAAGAAAAAGCCATTCCCTTCCCCTACGTATGTAAGAAAAAACAAAGCATAAAAAAGTTTCAAGTCTTGTACAAGCTCTCTTCCCATAATAAAAACCATTCAACTACTATTTTGTTTTATTGTTCTAACACTTCCTTCAACTATTTTCTATCACATCCAAACTACCACCAACTATTCACAATTTCCTATTATTTACCAAAAACTAATTTTAAAATCTAACAAATTCATATCGAATCTAAATAGATGGCCAAGGGAATAAAGACAGAGAAAGAAAAACCACAAAAAAATGCATTTCAATAGATAAAGCATAAAAATCCAGAGAGTAATAAGATTTATTTGTTTTGAGAGTTACCTTTCATTTGACAACTTCATGGATAGCAATTCTACTAGCTATGAAGCTTCTGTTTCTACTGGTTAAGGCACCCGATTCATGGACAGCAAGCTTTCTCTTGGAAGCTTGTCTCTTTCAACTCCTTTTTAGCTATTGAATGAAAAGTATACAAAAAACAAGATTTTTATTTATCAAAAAATTCATAGCCTCTCAAATAATCTTGCAAGTTTTGCAGCAAATACGTAATGGAAGCTTGGTGTTCATTGTCTTTACAAAGAATGAGAAAGTGTGAGAGAAAAATAAAAATGGAAGAAATGGAGAAAGGGAATGACAAAAGCTATCATTAAGATAAAATAAATTTAAAAATTTGAATATGAAAGAAAGAGAAATTAGAATTTAACAACGGTAAACATAAAATCAGATATTGGAAATGATAATTATTTAAAAAACATAATTACTTTATTATATGAAGATGTATAGAGGAGCCAATTAAAGATAATTCAAATTTTTATCTTGGAATGGTAGAAAATTTATTAGGATGCTGTTATATAATTCGTGAAAAATTAGAACTCACCTTTTTTCTTTTAAAGAAAATATATTTGAATTTTGATTGACCAATATTTTAAAAAATAAATTATTGAGAAAGGAAAATTATTTAGAAAAACACTTGTCTATTTTTTTGAAATTATTTAGTTGCTAAAAGTAGAAAATAATTGTTTACTTATCAAAATATTTATGACAATAATATTATTTTTTAATAATATTAGAAATTGTCCAATTTTGAGACTATGGATTTTTAACAAAATGTAAGACATTGTATAAGAAATTGAAGATACAATCATATAACTATATTTTCAAATGATCATATCTGTTGCTGATGTTATCCTTCATTTTTTTCAAAGTTTTTGAGGTATGCAAACTATATTGTTGTGGAGAGGACACATACGACATCAGACTTTTCTAGGTACATTGTTTTAAAGTAATTACATAATGGTGAGAACGGCAAACCATGTCAGTGAAAACAAAAAACACTGAACGGCAAGAACGACGACGCTGGCTTTGTACTAGTCGAACTAGCCATGACGACCCTTCCTAACAACGACAACGATGAGTGGATGACTTCCAACTTCTCTCCCAGTTCTCATGCTCTAGTTGGCTGGCCGCCTCATGGTGATTTGATGCTAATACGTAATGGGATTTCTTCATTAGGATAGAAACAGAGCTTTAGAGAAACTCCTAATGGGGAAGAATCAACCAGAAATTAAGCCTTTTACTGATTTGATTAGTAAAACATTGGTCACTATAGACTTTTAAGATGGTAACCCACTCATTCCTATGATTAATATTGATGACAGTGTGATTTCTGACTTACGAAAGTAATGGGAGTGTACTATTATCATCAAATTGTTAGGAAAGACAGTTGGGTACTCTTGCTTGCCTATTTTATTTCATAGGATTGTAAATTTTAGAATTCTCTTAATAGAGTTTTTTCTAACAATTTTTCTTAAGAAAATAAATAAAAGAAAAAGAGAGTTTCTTTGAAGTGATACACACACATGGCACCCATCTAGAGACATCTCTTAAATATCTTAGAGAAAAACTTCTAAGTGGCTTTATAATAAAATAGGCATGGCTGGCATATGAAAAAAAAAGAGAGAAAAACTATAGCCACTCATTTCAGAATTTTTGGATAATATCTAGAGACCCCTTGTTTTTTTTTTTTTCTGAAAGTTCTACATGTCCCTTAAGAGAAGTGCCACGTCTGATGCTTCTAGAGGTTTTTGCAAGGAGACAAAAAAAATAGCATAGTTTTTCGACGGGGTATTAACTATTGGAAAGAGAAGCTTTGTTGGAAAAAAATGCACACAAACCAGCCAAGAGCACCATTTTATCTACTGGAAGGAGATTCTCTCGGCACTTCTTCGAGAGCAAGTGTAACTTCTCTTCCTCTCCAACCATTTAGCTTGTCTTCTCCAAATCCCCTTGCTAACTTCCAGTAAGTATTCAATTATTCCCAAAAGTGACACTTTCGTAAGAAAATTCATCTTAAACTTGGCATCATAGGTATTGTTCTGTTCTGCTTAGTTTTGGGACATTTGACTGGGTGAGTGGCATTTACTAAGTTTATCTTTGGTTCTATTGAGCTCAAATTCGGATTAATGCTATCTGATACTTGATTTAATTTAGTTCTATTTTGTTAGCTGTGATTTTGGTTTTATTTGAGCTCAGATTTGAGTAAATCTTATATGATTTGTTGGGTTTAATTGACTGTAAAATGATGATTAAAGGTATCGTGATTTTTTTGGGAATATAGGTATATAGATTTATTTGATTTATTTGTGGATCTTCAAGTATATTAATATTCAGCTCATTTTTCTTAGTAGAAATTTAAATGTTTTTGAATCACGGTCCATAATTGTACTCAAGCATTTTAGTTCAAAAAGGAAGATATCTTTGCTTGGTAATCATTCTAATTGAAGCTTCATTTCTTGAAATGTATTTTCTTTAAATCTTCATTCCAGCCAGATTGATTATTAAGCTTGGTTCCTTTATTTTCCAAAATTCCATATTTGTTAAGTGATAATAAAATGAGAATTTAATTCCCATTGCTCAATTTGGAAAATGGGATTACTAACCCCACTTGAGGACGTGTTTTGGCAGTGGGAGTCCAATGTAGTTGTGTTCTGAACTAAAGTTTTAGGGAACTGCTATATGGTTTTGTATTGTCGTGATAGATATTATATCCATTTTGGATCCAAGCTGAGATTTCTGCAAGCCAAAGCTTACTTAAGTTAATAAAATGATTTAGAGAGATTTGATTAGTTTTATTTCAGAATTGCAGGAAAACTTCCAAGAAATGTTTCTTAGAGTATTTGATTAAAGAGATAAAGAATTTGTTTAGGTAACTTCTCCTCCAAAAGGGTGCAAGGCAAGCAAAGTGTAAAGCCAATGTGACAATTATTCTTAAGCTTCTTGCTTCTAAGTTGAAGGACAACAGTGCATAGTGGTATGATGTGCTAAGTTTTACAAGCAGCAAGGTGAGTGGGTTTCATTTCTTTATCCTGTATTACAAGTTATTTGCATAATTTTCTTGCTTTGTTATTTTTAACTTATTAAATATGAAAGTATCACAATTATATGAACATTCAATTATATAAATTATGATATTTTCTTTGAAATTTTAAAGTGAGTTGGGAGTTGGATTAACCTCCTGAAAATTTTTATCATCTGATAAAGCTTTGATTAAGCATTTTTCCCTTATAATTTAGTTTTGATATAGGAGATTTTAAATGAGTTTCTAATTAAGTATATTTTTTTGATATAACACACTTATTTTATTAAAGCTTATAAATGTTTAAATTATTTTATATAAATTCATGAAAATTGTTTTGGGTGGATCCTTTGGCTAATTCCATAGAGAGCTCTATTCTGAATTGAAAATCTGTATCTAACAAGGAGCTCTACTCTAGATATCTATTATTTACATCTGAATCTAATAAAGGGCTATGCTCTTAATACCTGTATCTGTATCTGAAAGAGCTCTGCTCTAAGTATCTGTATTTGTATCTAAAAGAGCTTTGCTCTGGATATTTGTTATCTGTTATCTGTTATCTGTATCTAATAGGGAGCTTTGCTTCGAACTGAATATATGATATCTATATCTGACAATGTTCTTTATGTGAAGAGGCTTTGGATCCATCCCCCTTGATTTATATTTATTTTCCGTAAACATATTTTATGAGTATTTTATCTTGCTAAACATTTTACTACTATATAATTTAAACTCTATTTTGATCAAATTGTAATAGTGACTCGAGCTTGATCCGATTTATTTTGTTAGATATAATCTGATTTATGTTTTGATAATGATTTGAGTTTGATATGACTAGTTCAAAATTATGTACCTATGTGTATATATATATATATATATATATATATATATATATATTATAAGTATTTCAAAGGCATATAGATTTTCTATATATCAGAATATACATTATTCAACTTTGTTTACATATATCCAAGTTCATGAATTATTTCTCAAAACTTACAATTATATTGAGTTTTGTGGTGATTGTATCTATAAGTACATGAAATTTTTCCCACTCACTGAACTTATGACTTACTCTTTTTATTTTCTCTCCAAGTTCTTTGAAGAATTTGCTAGATGACGAATGGAGCAAGGTTTAATGTTATGGACAGTTGGACTAGAGACTTATATTGTATCTTAAAATGTTATCATGCATTTGCTTAATCTAATTGATCAGAATTAGAAATGTATTTGGATACGCGAAAGCTTATAGGCTGTTACCCATTGATAGCATTCCTACGCCGGTCACGTGCCTTAGGTTGGGGCATGAGAAGAACCCAGTGAAGGTAGATAAAAATACTTTAGAAGCATATGGAGGGAGGCATGCCAAAGTGCGTGTGAAGATCAATTTGAATAAACCTCTTGTTGGCACATTTTGGTTGAGAGGAAATTGGCACAAAGTTAAAGATGAGAGCTTGCACTTGTTATGTGTAAAGTATGGAGTATATGGACATCTTCCTAGAGACTGCCCTGTAACTAAGGAGGTTGCTAACCAAACATCTATGAGGGTGCACAAAGAGAAGATAACTACAAGGGACAATGGTGGTGTGGCTGAGGTAAACAAGCCTTTAGTAGAGTTCACTTCCAGATCTAATCCCAAGTGGTTCCTTACTGAGTTTGATATCTCATCCGTGGGATACCTTATCTTAGGTCCCTGATTCTCTAGCAAACCAACCTATACCTCTATTCACTTTTCATGGTCATGCCATTTTTCAACCTCTTGTTAAGGGCCATGAACATAGGGCAGATATGGAACATGGTGAACATGTAGAAGTTGATGACATGCTGTAATCTGAGTTAGACAATGGGGTGGCATCTAGTGTTAACTTAAACAACCACCATGGAGGGGAAACTTCTATGCTTGTTGATGACAATGGCGGTGGGGTACAGGTGCCTCAGTGATTTAAAGGTATTTTTTATTATTTGATGATGATGAATTTAAAAAAAATTTCTTTAATTAGCTAGAACCTTAAAGAAGCTGCAAGCAAAGTTGGGTAGCGGCATATTTGAGGCTTAACTGGCAGGCATTGTCCTTCTTTGTTATATATATTAGAAACTCACACCTAGTTTGTTACTACCTCTTGCTTTTGGAGTTCTTTAGGTCTCTCCCTTGTAGCTATAAATGAAGTTGTGGGACACTCTATGGGTATTTGGGACTTAACCTCTTCCAAAAATTTTGTTTTTTTCTTATTTGATGGTGTAGAATAGCATGTTTTTTTTAGAATTAGCAAGGGTCATGAATCGTGGCATGTGTTAGTAGTTTAAGCTAGTCTCACCCTCTCTGTTATAGAAGAAATTTGGAATAATTTCTGTAATATGCAATAACAAATCCGTATTCCTTGGATCATGATTGGGGACTTTAATGATATTCTCCTTCCGTCAAAGGTTAAAGGTGGTACTTTTTATTCCAATCATTCTGCTAAATTTGCTGATATGATGCAATCCTGTAATTTTCTTGACATAGGTATGAAAGGCCGTTAGTTTTCTTAGAAGAGAAAAAGAAAGGGTTTTTGTATTGTTGCTAAGTGTCTTGACCGAGCCTTAGCAGATTTACAGTGGAGGTAACATTCCCTGAAGCTTCGCTTTCTTCTTTTTTTAGTGCCTATTCAGACCATAGTCTTGTCTCTTTTATACAGTGGCGATATGGATAGAGGAGAACACCCTTTCTGCTTTGAAGCTGCTTAAGCTACCCATCCCCTCTTTGGGAATACGGTGGCTAATGCTTGGTGTATGAATTCTCCCAATGTTATTGGGAGTCCGATGGAAGTCCAAAAGTAGGATAAGATCTCTAATAAAGAGATATTTGGAAATATTTTTATAGAAAAAAAATCTAAACACCTGTCCTACTGGTATTACAAAGTTCCTGGAAAATAGAGATTCAATTTTCCTGCATCAACGTGACCATTAGTTGCATAAGGAGTTAGAGGAAATCCTTCTTTAGGAAGAGCTATTTTGGTTCCGAAATTCGTTGGAGCAATGGATTAAATTTTATGATAAAAATACAACATTTTTTCATGCCCAGACAATTGTTAGGATGAAAAAGAAATAAGATTGAAGGCTTTTTTCTCTAGAATGAAGAGTGATGTACAAATACAGATAAGCTTCAATTCGAGATCAATTCTTGTTTTATGAAATTTTTTGTAGGGGATTATGAGGTAACTAATCCTTATCTTGTTATTGATGATCATCCATCTATTACTCCTTGTGAGTCTGACTTATTGCTCTAGGATGTTTCCAAGGAGGAAGTATGGGATGTAGTTAAAATGATGACTTCCTTTAAGGCTCTTGGTCTAGATGGTTTTCAAAACTTTTTCTTAAAATGATATTGGAATATTATTGAGGAGGATGTTTTCCACTTGGTCTTTTTTGGCTTTCTCTACAGGTTATTGTGATCCTAAACTATGTGAGACACTTATTGTACTGAGTCCTAAAGAAGATATAAAGTAACCATGTATCGACCTATTAGCTTGTGTAATGTGGTTTATAAGAGTATTTCCAATATCCTTGTAAATCGCATACGGCCTTTTTTGGTTAGTATCATCAGTCCCTTACATAGTAGTTTTATACCAGGTAGAAGCACCATGGATAACATTATTAGAGCTTAAGAGGTCATGAATTATCCTAACAAAACTTGGAACAAGCAAGGGAATTTAGTATTCAAAATTGATTTGGAAAAAGCCAATGATAGAGTGGATTAGAAATTTCTAAGGCTCACCATGGAAGATTTTGGGGCTCCTCTTCAAATTACCAACCTCATCATGCATTGTGTAACTTCAAACTCTTTAACTATACTCTGGAATGGCATTAGACTTAGTATTTTCTCTCCTTTACGAGAACTTAGACAGGGCAACCCCTTATCACCTTATTTGTGGAGGCACTAGGTCTTCACCCAAAGCCTAAGAATTGGACAATGTAGAGGCACTGGGTCCTCACCCAAGGTCTTAAGGATTGGACAATGTGGAGGTACTGAATCCTCACCTAAAGCCTAAGGATTGGATAGTGTAGAGGCACTAGGTCCTCACCCAAAGTTATAGGGGAATAGACAATGTGAATGCATTAAATCCTTACCCAAAGTCTAAAGGAATAGGCAATGGGGAGGCACTGAATCCTCACCCAAAGCCTAAGGATTGGACAGTGTAGAGGCACTCGGTCCTATTCGCGATTTTATAACAATGCAAACGCAAGCGTACGCTCTCGTGACAAGTAATATAGAATGAGTAAAATTATCGTTCCCACAAAGAACCTTTACTAATTCTGTTAACTACTAAATTTTATCTTTCTTAATCTTAATCAAACCAGTAGTGATAGCAATTCAAATTGATTAACTAATTAAAAACAATTCTAGAGATCAATATTAAATAACTAGAGATGTAAGATAATGACTTTGCAAATGGTAGGACTACAAATTTCCCCCACACTTCACCAGCTTAACCTTTCTCCCCAATATAGTTAGAAAATTACCTCAATTACTAGTCAGGTTCGTAATTAACCAATTATCTCTTCCAAGATTAAATGGAGTTACCCTTAATTAAATTCATCCTATATTCCTATGAGCAATTCTAATAAAGTGGTTCATTAAGTGCAAATCCCTATTTAACAACCATATGTGTTGCATAGATATATTCCTATCTTATACAATCTCACCACTTCCGCTAAATGATCACACATTCCCCTCTTTATGGCAAAACCCCAATTTCTTCTTTTCAGTAGATCTAGGGTTCCCTAAATTAACCTATGGCCAATAGATTACTTGCAATAAACATACAAGAGAGGAAGTAATTGAGAATAAAAACATAACTTTATTGAGAATCAATCAAAACTAGATCACATGTAGGTTCAATTTACAATCCTAGATAAAAACTACTCCATCACTGGAGTTATACTCAACATATTCAGAAGGGGGAAATAATTCAGAATTAATAATAGCATAAATGATAAAGAGGAAAAAAGAAGAACTATGGAGCCGTTGTTCCTGTCTCTTTGCTTCTTCGGCCACGAAATTCCTCTATCAAAAAGCTTCTCTCCCACCGTTCTCCTATCTCCAAGGCAAAAGTCCCTTTATTATTTCTTTTTTGACCTATTTAAATGACTCAGCCCTTTTGGCACCGCGACTCTAGGTTATAGCGCTGCGGCTCGGGTGTGTGAAATCAATTATCCTAAAATTTAGCCGCAGTGCCGCAGCTCCGAGTTCTCTGACTTTGGACGCAGTTCCATGCTTTTTGACTTGGCTTTCATGTCTTCCTCACGTTTTTCTGATGCTGCAGCTTCATCCTTCTGCGCTGCAGCGCTGAGCTTTGTTACTTTAGACTTAGAATTTCTCTTTCTTTTCCTTGCATTACTTCCAATTCATCTATTTTGAAAACAATAAAGAAAACTCAATTAATCTACTTCAAATGTAATAAAACACAGCTCATATATCTGCTTGGAGTGTTAATTATATTACTCAATTATGCAGTTATCAGGTCCTCACCCAAAGTTATGGGGGAATAGACAATATGAAGGCATTAAATCCTTACCCAAAGTTTAAAAGAATAGGCAATATGAAGGTAATGAATCCTCACCCAAACTCAAAGAATTGGATAGTGTGGAGGTATTGGATCCTCACCCAAAGTCCTAGGAATTAATGGAGTGTCCATTGGAATCACCATTTTCAAAATGCTATGATTTTAAGAATACTTTTAATTTGTCTAAGTAGGCTATTGAGACCTTCATTAAAATGTTGGTAATGGGCCCTTGGAACCCAAAATATAATGGACTTGAAAGGTTTTGGTTTAATGAGCTTTTAAAATAAAAAAATAAAAAAAAACCAACTTTGATTTAATGGGCCATTGAAATCCCAATTCTATGTGGCATTAAATCCAAAAATCAATTTTCCTCCAATGGGCCTTTGAAACCCAATTATTTCCAAAAATATTTTTCTAATAAGAGGAAATCCAAAGTTTTCATAAAAGAACTTATTCAATTTATTTATTTATTATTTTTTTTAAGAAAAACATTTTGAGATTGATTTTAACTTTGAGGAAACCCTTTATTTATTATTTTTTAAACCATACCCGAAATGCATTGGACACCTTTCACCTTATTAGTATAGGCTAAAAAATAAAATAAAGTAAAAAGAACAAATGAAAACAAATAAATATGAAATAAAAAAATAAAAAAATGGAGGGGCTTATACTTTACACATAGGAAAAAAGGGTAACAAAAAAAAAATAAAATATTACAAACCAAGAATAAAAGTAAAATAGAATCAGCAAATAAAAATGTGCCACCCATGACTATAAACATATTGGACCATAAACCAAAAATAGTTTGGCGCCCTGAAGATCAAGGGAGTAAGCACACATATAAAATGAAAGAACACCAAACAATGAGGAAGGGTAAACTAAGCTAAAGGTTATAGTGTGCCCCTATGTATGTAAGTGATCATGAGAGGTGTAATCAACTTAATCAATAGGCTCAATGCCTCAACAGTAATATATATGACCAAACGAATTTTAGATTAATGATCTCAGGTGTTAGTTGAACCTTATGCTCAAAGATCATATTGAACCCAAATTTAAATTACTAAGTCAGCACCACCTCTAAGAAAAAAAATATAAGGTCACATGAAACATGATCATTTTGGAAGCATGGACGCAGGTTTGACATAAGTTTAAAAAAAAGCACATTAGAACCTCTTTAGACCTGTGGGAACATAATTTCAAAAATACACCTTAAAACCATTTGAAGAATGACAACCTATCTGTACCCCTATCTTCAGAATGCGTTTTGAAATCTCATAAATGAAGGCAAATTAAAATCATGAGCTTGAAATGCTATGGCTTACCCGTAGGTCCTAGGATTTAAAGTGAGTATCCTTAGACCCCAGAAATATGCCAACAAGCTCTACCAATTCTTAAACAAGGTAATCAAGAACTAAGCAAAAATGGAGGGACTTACCTCCTTGAAATGCCACAAACAATATTCCTCTTTTGCTCTTACCTACAGCTTCTGAATGTTCCCCGTAGTCACAAAGCTTTTCTCAAAAATTCTTTCCCAAAAACCAAACTCTCCTTTAAAGAAATTGAGAATTCTCTCCCTATCCCATCACCTTTCCTTTGTTTTTTATAGCCAAAGCTGGATTACCTTATATATGGTGTGAGTTGGCAGCGAGAATCTTGGAGTGTCGCTAGTGATGTGTGTGAGGTGGTGTTATGCGGATAAGGGACCAGAGAGAGAAGCCAGATGTAAAGCAGGTAGGGGACCAGTGCATGAGCTAAGAAATGGTGTGGACACTGCTGCATGGTATGTGAGAAATTAGGCCATGGGGCCTTATTGCGTGGTGTGTGAATTAGAGAAGGAGTGGAGCAGGGGAGTGTTGTTGTAGCTGGGACCACTGGGCATGGGTGAATCTAGCATGAGGTGCAGAAGGTGTTGTAGATGGCAAGCGTGAGTTAAGAGAAAAAAAATAAAGTAGGGGGAAAGAGTGGAAATGGAGCAGGAAGGAAGTGGTTGCCAAGTGCATTTTGCTGTAGTGGTGTGATGCTACGTGGACCATGAATCGAGGAAACTGTAGGAAGAGGTGGTTAGAAGAGTGCGTGAGGAGTATGTTGGTAGAGGGAAGTAACATAGAAACATATGAGAGGAAGAGTTAGGGTAAGGCAAAATACAATGGTTACAGTGGCCCCTCTTTACTTGTTTCTTATGGGGAAGATGAAAACCTACTGATTTCCAAGTTTACCTATAAAGAACAAGTAAAGATAAAGAAACATACATTTTGTTCGGTAGCGAATTCAGCAAGCAAAGTAGGATCTAAGATATAACAAGAGTAAATTCCACCACTAAAACTAGTGGATCATACTTCACGAATTGGCTAGGGTATCACCACATGAAATCGAAAGAAATTAGGAATTTGACAAAGGAATCGCCGTATGTTAAAAGGAAAAATTGGAAATCAACAAGGGTAAACACCACATTAAGCTAAGATTTTCAAAATTAGTGAAGAATACTTCACGAACAGGCCATGGAATCACCGCATGAAACTGAAAGAAATTGGAAATCTAACAAAGGAATCGCTGCATGTCAAAAAGAAAAATTGGAAATCAGCAAGGGTAAACATTGCATTAAGCTAAGATTTTCAAAATTAGCGAAGAATACTTCGCGGACCGGGCATGGAATCATCGCATGAAACCGAAGGAAATTGGGAATCTGACAAAGGAATCACCGCATGTCTGAAATAAAAATTGGAAATCAACAAGGGTAAACACCGCATTAAGCTAAGATTTTCAAAATCAACGAAGAATACTTCGTGGACCGGCCATGGAATCACGGCATGAAACAAAAAGAAATTGGGAATCTGACAAAGGAATCACCGTATATCAGAAAGAAAAATTGGAAATCAGCAAGGGTAAACACTGCATTAAGCTAAGATTTTCGAAATTAGTGAAAAACACTTCGCGAATCGACTAGGGGAACACTGCATGAAATAGAATGAAATTGGGATTCTACTAATCCTTTTGCCAATCCTTTTGCTTGATGACATTCTACTTATTGTTACATGCTTAGTCATTCAATCACAACTCGAAGCTGGGAACATTCTTCTCCAACTTTAATGGATGTTGACTCAGACTATACCGAGTAAGTCACTCCTTAGTTCGTACAACACATGGCCAACTATCATTGACAAAATACTAATGAATAATGCTTAATTTTGCCTTTATATTAATCCATTCTTATTTTATCCAGACAAATGATGACATGAAGATTTATTAAATGAATAAACCTCTATTTATTAGAGTAAACATGTTTGAAAGTGACAAGAGTACCAAGATCTAAGTACAGATAATGGTACTGCATCATAAGAAACATCAATTATGCTAAACAAATAAATTGTCAAGTAAAAGAGTCATGGGACCCTGATACCAACAGCCGATGAAATAAAAGAATGACTGCGAAATTGCCCAAATTTTAACTTTATTAGCCTTTATTGACTTTGATTCTCATATTGTAATCATTGTACTTTCTGTGTCTTTGATATAATTGGACCAAGGATGTCATAACTACTCACTAAAACACTGCACCAGTTATGTATTCCAAATCATTATTTCGAGTCTGTAATTTCCTTTAATTACTCAAACTTCTTGATCATAGCCCTCACATTGTGGTTGTCCTAACTTTCACCCAATCCACCTTTCTAGGTTTTTGACTTAGCTATTTCCTTAATTTTTGCCTAAACCGCCTTTTCGGGTTTTTGATTTAGCGGGGTTCCTTAATTTTTGCCTAAATCGCCCTTGTGGGTTTTCAGTTTAGTAGGTTTTCCTTCTTTTTGTCTCTTCTTTTTTCTTTTTCCTTTTCTTATGCATAGTAGCATTTAACAGAATCTGAATTCACTTGCTTAGTCAATTCTCGCCCATCCGTATCTGCAAGAATCAAGGATTTTCTTGAAAATGCCTACTTGACGATATATGGGCCTTCGTAAACTGAGGACCACTTTCTTCTTGAGTCCTTTTGATTAAGTAAGACCTTTTGGAGTACTAAGTCTCCAATTTGGAATCCCTTGGATGAACCTTTTTATTGAAGGCCCTAGCCATCCTTTTTGGATAAAGCTGTCCATGATATATTGTAGCCAATCTCCTTTCTTCTATTAAGTTTAACTGTTCGTAGCAGACCTGAGCCCACTCAGATTCTTTGAGCTATTCTTCCATAAGTACTTTGAGAGAGAGGATTTCTACTTTAATTGGCATTACCGCTTCCATTCCATAAACCAAGGAATACGGAGTTGCCTCAATTAAAGATCTTACATAAGTGCGGTAGGCATGGAGAGCATATGAGAGCATTTCATGCCAATCCTTGTAGGTTACCACCATTTTACCTAATATTCTCTTAATATTCTTGTTTGCTGCTTCAACTGCCCCATTCATTTGTGGCCTATTTGGTGACGAGTTGTGATGCTTTATCTTGAATTGGTCACAGAATTTCATTACTTTGGTGCTGTTTAAGTTTGGTGCATTATCTATGATTATCTTTGCTAGCAGTCCATAGTGACAAATGACATTGATCCTTATGAACTTTAGGAACACCTTTTGGGTAATGGTAGCATATGAAGATGCTTCAATCCACTTGGTGAAATAATCAATGGCAACAAATATAAAACGATGGCCATTAGATGCTTTCGGATTAATGAGCCCAATCACATCAAATCCCCACATAGAGAACGGCCATAGAGCTATCAAGTTATGCAATAGGAATGGCGAAGCATTGATGCGATCCTCATAAACTTGACATTTGTGACACTTTTGACAATAGCTGATGTAATCCCTCTCCATGGTAGACCAATAATATCCGCACCTTAGAATTTGATAGGTCATCATGTGGCCATAAGAATGGGTTGTACACATTCCCTCATGTACCTCTATCATAATTACTTGAGCCTCTAAGCTATCAACACAATAGAGTAATGTCCCATCATAACCTCTTTTGTACAAAACCTCACTATTTAAAAAGAAGCTCATCGCTAACCGTCTAATGGTTTTCTTATCATTTTCTTCTATTCCCTCAGGGTATTGCCAATGCTGGATGTACTACTTAATATCTTCATACCATGGCTTTTCGTTGCTCTACTCAATGTTTAAGCAATAAGCAGGTTTATCATTGGATTCTACACTGATTGGTGGAATTTTACTTCCTTGATCCAATTTAACCATAATAGCTAGAGTTTCCAAAGCTTTGGCAAATTGATTCTTGTCTCTAGCTAAGTGTGAAAATGTGATTTCTTCAAATTCCTCTATTAATTGAGACATATATTTTTGATATGGAATCAATTTAGGATCTCGTGTTTGCCATTCTCCTTTGACTTGGTAGATGATAAGGGCTGAATCCCCAAAAACTTCCAATTTCTTTATATTCATTTATAAGGCTTCTTGTAATCCATTGACACAAGCCTCATATTCAGCAGTATTATTTGTACATCCAAATTTTAACTTTATAACAACTGGAAACTGTCTTCCTTTTGGCGAAATAATTATTGCTCCAAGTCCATTTCTATGTACATTCATAGCTCCATCAAAATACATCTTCCAATTCCCTTTAAACTCATCTTCTTCTGCTGCTAGTATATCCTCATCAGGGAAGTCAAAATCCATTATTTGATGTTCATTGACTGGGTTTTTAGCCAACTAATATGCAATGACACTCATTTTAATTAACTTTAGAGTGACGTACTTGATATCATACTCTGATAACATTGCTTGCCATTTACTGACCCTTCCTGACATATGGGGTTTCTCAAAAACATACTTCAAGGGATCTATTCAAGAGATAAGCCAGATAATATAGTAGGCCATATACTGGTGGAACCGTTTAGCTGTCCAGGCCAAAGCACAACACATTTTTTTAATAGAAGTGTAGCGACTTTCACATTCATTGAACTTCTTACTTAAATAATAAATCGAGAGATAAAGCAACAGGGGTCTCTGGTAATCATGATATTTATACACAAATTAACCCTCATAAATATGCTTCTTAGTGTTTATTGTGTTCAGTTGACATAGGTAGACATATTTTGCAAGTTTGGATGATAATTGCACTTTGTTGCATTTTCCTGCAGAATTGACAATTTTACACTGCTTCTGTATTTTAATCATAACTTGAGTTTTGGAAATCTAATTTTTACAAAATTTATCTTGTAGGAAAGCTAAGAGAAAGATCTAAGAATTTCATCAAGAGATCAAAGACTGAATCAGATGTCTGATGGGTGAAAACGCACTTGGAAAATAGGACAGTGTTGCTGAATGACAGAATTTTGCTGCAGATAAAACTATGTCGTTTTACTTGTGTCTATCCTATTCTAAGTCGGTTATGTGCTGTCTGGATTGATGGAGGAGCTGTGACCTAAGGGCAAGCTTGGAATATTGGTTTTTGGAGGTCTATATAAAGAAGGAAAGTGCAGAACGTGAAGATATAGCTAGTTTTTACTGTTTTATTACAATTATGTATTGTTCTTCCTTCTTTCTGCCTAGAGTTCGTTTTTATACTTTGTAAGCATTTTCCTCTTGTTCATGGAGGGCTAAAGACCTTAACCAATCCTAGGGATGGAT
>JASKGM010036698.1:0-23788 GCA_034509205.1 Ceratonia siliqua
TCTCATTCTCCTCGCCAATGGGAGATGCTAGATGGTGAGCAGAATCAGAATTGGTGGGATTGGGGTTGGTCAACTGAAAATACTATGACCTTTGCAGAACGTGAGGACCAGACAGTAGAAAATTGCCTCACATCTGCAGAACTTGAGGACAGAACCGCAGACCTTGAGTATACAATAGTAGAGAATCCCCTCTCTTCTGAACCACCTGAAAGCCCATCTCCTGAGAATGTACCTGAGGTAAACTCTATTCCTACATCCCCTACTGGCATTGAGAACTCTATGAATTACTTACCTTTCAGGCATAACCGTGGGAAACCACTAAATAGATACTCTCCAAACCTTGAAGAAAGGAGATCTAGATACCCAATTGCACAATTTGTATCTACTCAAAACTTGTCAGACTCTCTCAAAGCCTTCACCAACAATGTGTCTTCAAATTGTATACTCAACCATATCGAAGAAGCTTTAGGAGATCCATTGTGGGTAGGTGCAATTAAAGAAGAAATGGAGGCTCTGCAGAAAAATGAAACCTGGACTCTAATCCCCTGACCAAAAGGGAAGAAAACAGTAGGATGCAAATGGATATTTTCCATCAAATATAAGATAGATGGCTCCATTGAAAGACACAAGGCAAGATTGGTTGCAAAGGGATATACACAGACATATGGTGTAGATTACCAAGAAACCTTCTCTCCAGTTGCAAAATTGGGTACCATCAGAGTCCTATTATCTCTTGCAGCTAACTTGGACTGGCCATTACATCAATTTGATGTGAAGAATGCATTTCTTCATGGTGACCTTGAAGAGGAAGTCTATATGGATATCCCTCCAGGATATACTGCATCTAAGGATGCCAGAGTTGTTTGCAAACTACAAAAAGCGTTATATGGGCTAAAGCAATCTCCCCGCATGTGGTTTGGTCGCTTTAGCACGGCTATGAAAAGATATGGCTTTGAACAGAGCAATTCAGATCATACTCTTTTCCTGAAACACAGATCTGGGAAAATAACCGCTCTCATAATTTATGTGGATGACATGGTGATTACTAGGGATGATGAGGAAGAGATTGTTAATCTTCAAACACAATTGGCTAATGACTTTGAACTGAAAAACCTTGGTGGTCTTAGATATTTCCTGGGTATTGAGGTAGCTAGATCATCACAGGGAATCTTTATTTCTCAAAGGAAATATGTATTAGACCTACTCTCTGAAGTGGGGCTACTTGATTGCAAACCTGCGGACACCCCAGTTATTCAGAACCAGAAACTCAGGAAATAAGGAGACCAAGTACCTACCAACAAAGACACCTACCAAAGATTAGTGGGTAAGCTAATCTACCTATCCCATACCCGTCCTGATATTGCCTATGCTGTTAGTGTTGTGAGTCAATTTATGCACAACCCAAGTGAGAAACACATGGAAGCAGTAATACGTATTCTTTGCTACCTTAAGTCTTCTCCTGGAAAAGGGTTAATGTTCACTAAAAATAATCATTGTCTCATAGAAGGTTATACAGATGCAGACTGGGCAGGGAGTGTAGATGATAGAAAATCCACCTCCGGCTATTTTACCTTTGTGGGAGGTAACTTAGTGACATGGAGAAGCAAGAAAAAGATGGTGGTATCTCTATCTAGTGTTGAAGCCGAGTTCAGAGGAATGGCAAAAAGGCTGTGTGAACTTTTGTGGTTAAAAAGACTTCTGACTGAGATAAGAATGGCTCCTGCTTCTGAGATGAGCTTGTTTTGTGATAACAAAGCAGCCATTGCTATTTCTCATAACCCTGTCCAACATGATCGCGCAAAACACATTGAAGTGGATAGACATTTTATCAAGCAAAACCTGGACAACAAAGTTATTCAATTTCCTTTTGTAAAGTCTGAAGATCAACTGGCTGACATTCTTACTAAAGCAGTTTCTAGTAAATGTTTCCATAACTCACTTGACAAGATAGGCATTAGAGACATTTATGCACCATCTTGAGGGGGAGTGTTAATGAGATGGTTTGACTCTTTGACCAAGGGTAGTATTGTAAATAAATTAATGCTTTTATTTCCTATTCTTTCTTTTAGCTTTATATACAAAAAAACAATGTACACTTCTTCTGATTTTGAATAACAGAACATAAATTCCTAAATACTACACTTTTTGCAAAATTGTAATCTCCCTATCCCACGTTTTTTATCCATCAGATAAAGGATCTTTTTGCAAAATTGTAATCTCCTTATCCTTTCAAATTCCTGCAAGTGAAAATGCTACTTTTTTCGTATTTGATAGTTTCTTGAAAAATAAGCAAAAAAAGACAAAGAAAATAATGCAATTTATGTAAGATTTCGAAATCTGAAATCTTTCCACTGGGTGTCCAAAATGTTGTAGTTTCAGTTTCAGAGTGATTTTCAGTTTTAGTTTTAGAGCAATTTTCAATTATAATAAGGGAGATTGAAGAGGGGAGATGAACGGAGGTGGTAGATGAAGGGAGATGAAAGGGGGAAGATGGGGGGGGTGGGAGAAGAACCTTCGAATTTTTTTAAATATAATTTTAATAAAATTATATATTTTTTAAATTTATATTTGTAAATTAAAAAGTTTTAATTATAATTATAATTTTAACAAAATACAAACCCATTCAAATGTGCTTTTAAGTTTGTAATAAAATATTGGAGATTTTAAGAATAAGTTTAGATGAAGTATTGCATTCTTCCTTCTTCTCATTTTAATTGAAATTTAAATGCATAATTCAAGACTCTATATGTATTTATTATGTATGAATCTTTAATAAATTTTTTTTTATCAAAATTATCATAAAAACAATTTTGAAATCTTTATCATGAAGCTAATCCTTATCAACAAAACAACTAAACAAATTTTTTTCATAACATTAGTTTCTTATTTATTTTTTCTTTTGAAAATTAAAAATGCCAAATTAAGTTCTTTATTAAATTATATTTTTGTTATAGAATAAAAGAACGAGACCAATCTGCCCAACTTATGGAATGTGACCGGTGCAAGAATGCTACTATTAAGATAACATCCTGCAAGTCACATATGCAATTGCAATATGAGGAACATAACAATTAATATGCACGCATGATTCAAATAGGAGAAATTTTATAACATTTTGGCAGAGTTTTTCCTAAATATACAACATTGTCCATGTACAACACTCTGACCACCAAGTGGGCAGACCCACCATGAAATACAGCAAGGCTTCTATGACCAAAATACAATTGACTATGTAGTGTGTGTACACGACTCAACAACTGAATGCAAGTATCTAGATCCAAATACAATAACATAACATGAATACTATTCACATTGTAACTAAATAAAATATGCAATCCTAAGTAAATTGTCCATGACATTAAGGTTTTACTCCATTCGTACTCTCACCATGCTTTAGTGGCAATTTGGTGGTCAACACAATTTGATTTGAAAATTTTAGAGAAAGGAAGTAGTGAGTCATTTAGACTCAATGGGTAAGAACCCTTACCTGAGGTACAAGCATAACACAAATAAACATTACCTATTTATAAATTAAGATAATTGTTAACGTTAATGTTTCATGCTTTAAGTATAAGTTGTGCAAGTGAACTATTATATATTGAATTATAACCTTCTTAATTCCATTATCCCTAATGACCTTACCAATATAATACCACAACATAGAATGTATGCTATTTCCACATTCATGCATGTAAGGTATGTAAACTTCATATAGGAAACACTTTCATGTACCATATACCATGCACATTCGAAGTAAACTCAACAGATGGAAATGAATCCTTTGCCATGTACTCATAAGGTGGGAAATCCTTAGCCATGTATCGATAAAATATGTTTTACATGTTTACATATTCGTTTATATTAAGATTTTTGAATTTTTCTTAAAAAGATAGGCTGGGCTCAGGCTAACTCTTTTTTTTATCTGTGTTATACTTGAATGCCCTAACTTAATCATATAGGATTTTAAGGCCTAAAACAGCTTAATTAAAAAAAGATAAAATACAAAAAAATTAACCAAAATAATAAAAAATATATATTCAAAATTATTCAAAATAGGTATATATAAACAAAAACAAATTATCCATAATAAATAGAAAATACAAATAAAAAAACAATAATATCATAAAATTATTATAACACAACATTATAAATTAAAATATTTATCAAATATCATATTTGACAATGATATTTGAATCTATTTTAGATGTTACATCCATTTGATTTTTTAGACCATCATTAGCTTTATCTATCATTCAAAAAGAAAATAATTATTAATAAATATAAGAATTTAAAAGAAATAAATAATACAAACAATAATTAAAATAAATCAATAAATATTACCACTAGAAGAAAAACCTAACAACCAATTGCTAATATAAATAAGAGCCTCAACATTTTAAAGAAGAAGATAACTTTTATACTTGTTGAAAACACATAACCAATACTAAAAGCAGATTTAGAGGATATTGTGGTAATTAAAATGTTTAAAATGTCACAAGTCATTATTAAAAGATGAGGGAATCTATGTATATGATATTTTCAATATTATAACACATTCATATGCTATCTAGGATAAAAAAAACAAGAATTGAGCATGAGGGCCGAACCAGGTCCAAGGAGGGCGAAGCTCGAATAGAGGGTTGGACCTTGTAAATCAAGGTCCTGACCCTACCCAAACCTTATAAAAACGAACTGACCCGTCAGGCTAGATTTAAAATTGCTAGTGCTATGTCATATGCACTCACAACATTAACTGTTTTAATAGAAAACTTAACTGCGTGTGTAAATTATGGATCTAGATCCCTTCATGTCGCGTGTGCACCATGATGGTCCAGTTAAATTGTGGTTGTTCGTTTAAAATATAGATGACCACAATTTATCACATCTTTTTATGATTTTTTTTTAAAATGGTTTTTAATTGAATCGAGGACGGCCCCAGTTAGCACAAAAACTAATTGATCGAATCTATTTTATACAAAACACCATGTGGAGGTGAAGGGGTATATTGTTAAATTTTGTAATAATGAGAAGTAAATTATAGAATGTCTAAGTTGAAAGGAATTTTGAGCATTTTAACAACCTAAATCATTTTCATTAACAAGGAAAAGGAGAAATCAAATCAAATAATTTTTATTAGGAAACTAAATTATAATATTTTATATAATAAATAATGACTATTATATTAAATTTAAAAAATTAAAAACTTTTAGAGGGTTATAGCCCCTTAACTAACACATGGGACCCCCATTTTAACCCTAAACTTATTTTGAAAATATCTCAACTCAATGGCGGAGCTTAGTGGAGACATAGGGGGGTCATCGCCCCCCCAAAATTTTTTTTGTATATAAAAATTAAAAAAAAAATAAATTGGCTCCCTAAAAAATTTGCTATATAATTATGTTTTTTTTAAATATTTTATCATGTAATTTTTTTATAATATATCAATAGTTAAACATGAATATGTAACAGAAGTGTAACAAAAGAAAATACACAATTATAAATAATATTTTTTTATCTCTCTCTCCAACTTTTTCTATTCTTCTTTTTCATCTTCTCTTTCCAACTTTTTCCATATTCTTTCTTTATTTTCTCTCAAACTCTCTCTTATTTCATCTTTTATTAACATTTTCTATTTTCATATTCACAACATATATAATGTCTGGTTTTTTCTGTAAATTTTTTAACTCTCCATTTTTAGATATGCAATTTATGTTATTAATTTATTTTTTTCCATCTATTCTCAAATGTGACTGATTTTCTATCAAAGACAAAGAATTTCATTATTGTTGTTAAGCTTGCACAGTCATCTTACTATTTTTGTTTACCAATATTTATCCACTTTTTTGGTACTAATAAAGCCATTAAATACTAACAAGAAATAGTCATTTGCTATACTATAACCACACTATTATGACTGTAGCAATGCATTTTTACCTCCTACCTTCTTCTTTTTTGTTTTTTGTTTTTACCTTTTGGTATTATTTTCAATTTTCAATTTCGAAATGTTTTCAATTTTTTTTAAAATTTTTTAGGCATATTGTACTTTTTATTTAACATTTTTTTTAGAATTATACTTTTCATAAGTAAAAAATTTCAACAATAGTCTAAAAACATTTAAAAAATTCTCAAAAAAATATATGATATAGAAAATAATCAATTAATGCAAAAAAAAAAAAATGAAAGCTGGGAGGTAGGGTTGCATTACCATCAAAAAGTGGGGCAATAACATAGCAATCATTCAAAAAATAACATAATGCCGTCTTTAAAAAATTTTGCCCCCTCACACATTTTCATCAAGATCCGCCACTGTCTTAGCTTTTTATCTTATTAAAATTTTTAATCAATAAATAACATATATTAAATTTCGTGTAATGGTGTGGTTTAATCAATAAATAACTATAAAAAATAGTTATTAAGTCATTAAGTGTGGTTTAATGGTGAGAGGCTGGATTGCAGATTCAAGCCCCTGTGTTACTCAAGGTATTAAATTTCATTTCAAAATACCGTTTCGACGACTCAGGAAATGAAAACGTTTTAAAACGTTTCGAAAATTTCATGGAAACAGAATAATTTTTATAAAACGTTTCAAATAAGTTTAAACAATATTTTTTTTTCAGTTATAAAGAATTTTAACATGATAATAATAATATAGATATATATAATTAGATAACATAGTATTGAATAATTACATTCTCATTCAAATAACATTAATGTAATTAATGTTCATAAATTTTGACAATATGTGACATATATAAAACTTAATATAAATTATATATTATACTCAAAGTCTCAAATTACACAGTACATAATTAACAATGATTATTAGAAAGTTTGAATCAGTTAACAGTAGAATGTCTATGAGGTAAATATCTAGAATATGGATATAATCTAAGAGGAAATTGATAATGTATCTCCACATGGTCACAATAATCAATCCAACTCATATGAAAGTAATAAAAATTATCATAATCCCTCTTCTCCTTTTTTTTTTCCTTTTCAATTCGTTTCGTTTCATTTCGGTCGATTTTCACCAAAACGAATCGTAAGATTTTGATTTGTTGCTATTTCGAAATTAGAATGACATTTTGTTTTAGTTTTGCACGGAATCAAAATTTTTCATACGTTTCGACCGAAATGTATGAAATTTAGTTCCTTAGTGCTAATATTTGTATAAAAATAAATTTATTTAATTATAAATGTTAAGAGATACCCTACTATTGTTTTTCTTTCTTTTTTGTTCTAGCAATTCTTTACAAAATAATTATTTTGGGGTGAATTCTAAGCTACAGCCCCACTTTGGGGTTGTAGCTTAGACTTTTTTTTTATTATTGTTTTAATTATTGTTTTTACTTTTTTTTATATTAATAAATTATTATTTATATCATATATTTTTTAAAAAAATTTTTAAAAAATTTTTGTTTATGAATGAATAGTGTCAAAAAAATTATAGATGAATAATATATAAAAGATGTAAAAAGATTTTAAAATGTTTTAAAAAATTCTCAAAAAATTATATAACCTAGATAATAATTAATTAATCTTAAAAAATAAAAAAAATTGAGATAAAAAAATACATAAATTAAAAAATTGAGATACTAAAATTATGCTACAGCCCCATTTTAAGGCTGTAACATAGCAAACACCTTATTTTGGTTACTCAGTTATAAAATATATAGTAGTCTTTTAACATTATATACAAATATGGGGTTTGGTGCCTGAGCACTAAGTTGTGTTCTACTATTGTCTCATTGGAGTGGTAATTTTTTTTTTCATTTTGATTTTTTTAATTTTAATAATAAGAAATAAATCTTAAGTTTAAAAAAATTAAAAATAATCCAAAAATAATTAGAAAAATAAAATTTTAAATAAAAAATAAAAATATTTTAAAAATTTTCCAAAAAATTATAAGAAATAAGAAATATATAAATAAAATAATAATAAAAAGTAAGTGATAAGGAAAAAAAGAGAGTAGGATAGAAGTTTCTAAGCATTAATAATATATATAATATTAATAAATATAAATAAAAATAATTAAGTAAGTTAATTAAGAAATTTTATATTATTTATTAAATCTCATTTCGATGATCATTACCTTTATCTAAAGTTTTTATTTTTTTTAGTGCCACTGCACTTTTTGGCCATTCACCATCGGAATCAACGCCCAAAGCTAGAGAGCGTCCACTGGGTTGAGGAGTTGCTAGTAGCAACGACAACGATGATCGCAGATCATACTCTGTTCCGCTACAATCTGATAGCTCTCTACCTCAGCGCACCGCCAACCTTTATCTCCCTCCGATTCCTCCAAGCTCCATACGGGAAGCACCACCGGCCAGGATGGGGTCCCAATCTTCCTGCGCCACTCGCCTGGTTTCTGATGGAAAGCCCGACAATCTGGCTCACCCTCCTGCTCTTCCCCCATGGCGTTCACTCCTCTAACCCTAAATCCCTAATTCTCATTTCCCCTTTTCTTCTTCACTACTTCAATCGCACCTGCCTCTACCCTCTCCGCCTCCTGAAAGCACCCACAACGAAAACAGCGAGGGGCTTCCCTTTGAGTATCGCATCCATTGGGTTTGCCTTCAATTTGTTGAATTCTCACTTGCAGGTAGAGTGCTTGTGTTCGATTTCATTTTGCATAAAAAATAGTGTTAAATATATTTTATTCCCGATGATGGTGAGCGTTGAATCTTTGTTAAATTTAACTGTAATTGTTAGATCGAGTTGTTAGCTTATAATTGATTTTTTTGGATCAATTGTGATTGTCCACTCTGTTATTATAATGATAGTTTTAACGTGAAGTTTATCTAAATTATTATTTGTGTATTGTTATATTGATATTTTTTTATAATTAAATTATGTAACATAATGAAATTTAAATATGTATTAATATATTGTAAAGATTGATTTGTGTAATTTTAAAATTTATATTCTAAAATTATAATAAGAATAAACTTGATATAAAGTATATTTTATCCTAAAAATATAAAGCTGTTTCATTTGTTAACAAAAAATAAACCTATTTCATTTGTTTGAAGTGAGTCAAATCAAATAATTGTTATTTGATTTGGTTTAGTTAGTTTTAATATTTTTATATTTAAATAAGATTCGTTTGAATAATAATTTAAAAAAATAATATAAGAAGGGGCTTTATGTATATATATATATAAAACTCTAAAACATAAAATGTAAATACTTAGTTAAAAACTTTTTTTTTTGGAAAATAACCATACTTATTACCTACTAAAACTCTCATTTTTACAATCACTCAAGTTAGCCTTACTTGATTTCAAAAACTTAATGAATAATAAAATAAAAAAGTAATTAATCTTAAAAATTTTAGTAAAATTCTTCTTTTTTTATTTATAAAGTAGTGGTGCTTTCTGCTTTGTCTATGTAAATTGTAATTATTTTTTATTGGATAAATTAATATTTGGTATTTAACAATAAATAATTCTACACATGGACAAATCTATAGTATCTTATAGATACCAAAAAATACCTATAAAATTATAAATTATGAAATATATGCAATGGTTCCTTTGTATCATTTGCTTCAATTATTACTTAAAAAAATCAAACAAATTAATTTTTTTATCAATTCCATTTAATTTACTTTGATGATTACTTGCAGGCGAGATGGGTGTCTCACTATAAGGATTACGACGGAGATGAGTGGTTTTGGTGGCGCTTTTTAGGCGGCGGTTTGGTGTTTGTAGGTGGGATGTGGATGAACATTTGGTCAGATAGAGAATTGCTGAGGCTGAAAGGAGAAGGGAAGGGGTATGTGGTGCCAAAGGGAGGAACATTTGAGCTGGTCACTTGTCCAAATTATTTTGGGGAGATTGTGGAGTGGCTTGGGTGGGCAGTGATGACATGGTCATGGGCTGGATTAGGGTTCTTTCTCTATACATTTGCCAATTTGGGGCCTAGGGCACTAGCAAATCATCAGTGGTATTTGGATAAATTTGGGGAGGATTATCCTAAGAATAGGAAAGCTGTTATTCCCTTCTTGTATTAATTTTCTGTTTTTATTAAAAGGACATGGGGAGTGCTATTGGTGTTCTTTCATCCAAAGAGGTGGGACCACAGTGCAACATGAGGGCCTCACCCCCTACGTGAGGCACTAGTGATCCCAGAGTAGGATAACCAACTCCAAAAGACAAGAAAAATCCTTTACATGCCTATGACTGGGATTGAAATGATTCTAAGGATTTGTTTTCTTAATTTTCTTGTTCCATTAAAATTTTTTTCTTTGGCTTTCATAGTCGGATATGGATCCCCTCCTTTTCCATATGGAAAAGGATCCTCTTCTCTGTATCTAGGCAGTTCAAATCTTTGGATAGCTTAAATCATGCCATGTGTCATCAAATATTTAAAAAAATATATTTTTTTAAATTTTTTATGTCCCCAAAAACTTCATTCCATTTACTTTGCTATCTTCAACCTCTGCACAAGCCGAGCCACCTAGGAGCCCAGTGTTGGAGCAGGCAGCGAAGGAAGGCGATGCCATGATTTTGATTCCCGGAAGTGAAGCTTCAGTATTTGAGTTTCTTCAAAGCTTGAAGATTTCTCCCAAAACAATGTTAATGTAGCCCTAAACACCCATGACCTCTTCTTGTTATTGATAAGATTTTGGAAGAGTGTAGGCATCTCCTGTCACCTCTTCTCCCTTAAATCCCATAAGAATCTTCCTTAATTCAAAACAGAAATAATGGGCCGAATGCTGATTGCCCTTCGTCCCTCACAAATCCATTGATACTTTTGAGCAAAAAACATTTAGGTGGGAAAGGAAAACAAAGAGAGAAATTAAAATATTTTTTTATTTTTTAGTGATATGGCATGATTTAGGCGGTCCAAAGATTTGGATGCCCAGATGAAGAAAAAAGGATTATGAAAAAGGAGGGGATCAATATCAATCCTAGTCACTTGTTATTATATTTTTGGTGTCTTTAAGTATTATAAAATTTTTATTTTGTTTTATCTATTTTTAATTTGAACAATTTTATTTTTTATTTTAAAAAATTTGAAATAAGTACTTCTATTATATTTTTATTTATAAAATGATGATGTTATTGTTAAGTATTATATGTGGTCTTACTGTTTTTATATGGAATGATTGTTTAATAAAAAATTAAGTGAAATCATACTGGATGCATGCAATTTTATCGTTCCTCTCATTTTTTATTTTTTTCAGCATGATTTCACCAAATGATTTGTCAAAAAATTACTCTAAATGAACAATAATATATCCATGTATGATAATTAACTATAATATCATTTTATATTTGAAAAATGCTGATCTTACATAAAAAATCCCTCACAAATCTCACAAAAACTTTTTTAGCGGTTTGATAAATGTGTATTGATATAAGAAGAGTGGAATGAATGCTAATGAGTGGTTGAAAAAGACTTTTATGCAATTTGTAATAGTATTATTTATGTGAGACTAATATTTTTGTTTTCATTTATATATGGACAAAAGTATGACAAAAAGACTTAATTGATTTTTTAAAAAATATAGGAGGACAATATTATCTAAATAAAAAATAAATCAATCAAATTTAAATTTTTATAATATTAGAAAGACCAAAATTAAATTTAAGCTAATTATATTTTAGGTTAAAATATTTTTTATTTATTAATTACACATCAAGTTTCACTTTTAATTATTAACTTTTATTATTTTTTTTATCATTTGTCTTTTACAATATCTTTAATAGTTTTTTCAAGACTGTCATTATCAGTAACGAAATTATTTAATTTGCTATTTAAAGTGTTTAGAATATTCTTTTTTAGAATTAAATTTTAAAAAAATATTAACGATATTTTAAAAAATAAAAGTTAATAAAAGTTATTAGACAAAAGTAAACTTCAACAAAGAAAATTCTATCTAAGACATATTGATAGAAGCACCAACTACTCAAAAATATCATTGGAATTGTTATACATATTGTAAAAAAAAATTTTAACGCTCAATATAGACACGTGACTGACGTAGGAAACCTTATACACACTATGATGACCAAATGGATCTAATAACTTAATTAAATAAGAATGCTACACTGGTCAAAATAAATTTTTTACACAAACAGACTACACCATACCAAGTGAACAAACTCTTTAGTACACTAAACGGCTTCCATAGCCATCCACATATAACTAAAATGACATACATGCACCCAAGAATACACTTACATACAACTCTTATTATAATTTATATAGTGCAAGATCATGCAACCTCTTAGTCCAATTGTCCAATAATGCCGTCTGTTGCTCCATTCATCCTCCAAGGACAAATTTTCAAGTTATAGCAACTGCTGGATAATCAACATATCTTGATCTAAAAAATATATAATTTACCAAGGTGAGTCACGAGACTTAGTGAATAGAAATATTTATCAATAGATACAAGGCTTTCCAGATGTATTATATATTACTTTCACCAAAAATGCTAGAAAGAGATGAAAGATAACAAGTAGTGTTCTGAAATACGTAAAGAATACCTTGTTAATCAACTGGCCAAGTAATATATATTACCCAGGGAACGAGTTTTAATATATCATATTAATAAAACTATAAAATTCATTCCACAAAAATAACAATTTATAAACTGAAATTTCATCATTAATTTTAACAATAACAGGATTCATAAATGTTCCATGGAAGAACTCAATCTTCACTCAGAGACTTTGGTTCATTCCTGCCCCACTTGGCCATCCTGCCCCTAGCCATCCTTATTGGACTGGGATATTACAGGATGGGGTTGCTACATGAAGAATTTAACACTCTACCAGGATTCACTTACTACTAGCAGAAGTTGGGACCTAGATACTACTAGCAGAAGTTGGGACCTAGATACTACTAGCAGAAGTTGGGACCTAGATGCACCTAGTGGTTCTAGTATAACCCAATCATGGATCTCAGTGGAAAAAATCCACATTTAGAATTGAAGTTTCAAACTTCCTCATTTTACTTTCATAGAAATTGCATTCTCCACATATTTAGTATTTTCATAAAAATTTCATAATAGCAAGAACCATTCCTTAACTCATAGGACTTCATAATATATCATAAACATAGATTTCTATTTCACAATAATCATAATTAAGATGCTTGAAATATTTTCAGAAATTATAATATTTCAGGTATCTAGAGATAACTAAAATTCACTCACCTTACTATCATGAAAGCTTACCCAAACACATTGACTCTTGAAGGTTTCAACCACCCAATTTAGCAATCAAGAAATTGAGATAATTTCTCTATCCACCTATGAGTTTCCAAATATTAAGCATCATAAAATTTTCCTTAATATAACAACATTAATATATAATGTAAGAAATCAATGTTTGTATAAAGATACAACCCATAATAAATAAAATCCAAGAATGAAAGAAAAGACACCAACATCTAACATCACAACCAATTGAAAGTTTTCTTCTACTAGGACAACTCAAAGTGGCTTAACCTAGAGTTTGGTACTAAGAATAATTTATTCTTGGAAAATTGACATTCCAGGAAAACTGAAAGGATGTATTTGGTTACCACTCAATTTTTTTGGGAATAATATTTTACATTCTTATTCCTATGTTTGTTTCATGTAATATATTTTGAAGAATATAAGCAAATTTTATATAAATACCATTTGATTGAATTAAAAGAAATTAAGTAAACTAACATATGTACCAAGATAATTTCAGCATTATAAATAATTTTATCATTGTAAATATGTTATAATAATTTTATATTTATATATTAATTAATTTTAATAAATTATATATATTAAATATAAAAGGCATATGATATAAATTATATTTATCAAAAGGGTATTTGAGTAATAATCAATTATATTTATTAATAATTTTATATTTCCATATTAATTTTAATAAATTATATTTATTTACTAAAAAGCATTAAATATAAAAAGCATTATAAATTATATTTATAAAAGGAATATTTAGGTAATATTTAATTATATTTTATATTAATTATATTTTAGATTTCCATGTTAATTAATTTTAATAGATTATAATTATTTATTAAAAAGCATTAAATATAAAAGGTATTATAAATTATATTTATCAAATGAGTATTTAGATAATATTTAATTGTATTTATTAATAATTTTATATTTCCATATTAATTATATTTTATATTTTTATATTAATTAGTTTTAATAAATTATATTTATTTATTAAAATGTATTATAAATTATATTTATTAAAGGGGTATTTGAGTAATAATCAATCCCCAAATTTTAGTGAAGTCATGTTCACTTATTATCTGTCATACATCGTTATCAGTGGATTTAATTATTCTGAACATTCACAGATTCAAAGGATTGGCTTGCAAGCCATTATGCAATGGTGGACTGATTTGATAAAACAATGAAAATATGTCTATCTAGGAAAGAACCGATTGTAATCTAAGAAGACAAAAGTGAGGTTTCTACTAAGTTCATTTCTGCCCTAGGGGCACAAAGGTTATTAAGGAAAGGTAGTGAAGCTTATCTAGCTTTTGTTCAGGATATTGAAAGTCCGGAACGCCGATTAGAAGAAGTTTCAGTAGTAAGCAAATTCCCTTATGTTTTTCCAGAAGAATTACCAAGTTTTCCACTAGAGAGGGAAATTGAGTTTTGTACTAACACTTATTCGGGGACCAATATGATACCACTCCTTCCATACAAGATGGCTCCTTGTGAGTTTAAGGAGTTGAAAGTACAGTTATAGAAATTGTTAGAAAAATGATTTATCCGCCCCAGTACCTCTTCGTAGGGGGCACTAGTGTTGTTTGTGAAGAAGAAATATGGATCCTTGAGACTTTGTATAGATTATAGGTAGTTGAAAAAGATTACAGTAAAGAATAAATACTCATTGTCCCGAATAGATGACATATTTGATCAACTGCAAGGAGCTCAGTGCTTTTCTAAGATAGATATGCGTTCGGGGTATCATCAACTTCGAATTCGGAAGGGTGACATTCCTAAGACAGCTTTCAGAACAAGATATGGGCACTATGAATTCTTGGTGATGTCATTTAGGTTGATTAGTGCTCCTACTGCTTTCATAGACTTGATGAATAGAGTATTCCAGTTATTTCTAAATCGGTTTGTGATCTTCTTTATTGATGACATACTGGTATATTCTAGGATTGAAGAGGAACATGCCCTACATCTGGAGATGGTATTACAAACTTTGAGAGAATACAGACTGTATGCAAAATTCTCGAAGTGAGAATTCTGGCTTTCACATGTGGCCTTTTTGGGACATGTAGTCTCTCGGAAAGGTATTCATGTGGATTCTAAAAAAGTGGAAGCAATTAGAAATTGGCTCAGATCGTCCTCGGCGATAGAAATTCGCAGCTTTTTGGGTTCGGAAGGGTATTATTATCGTTTTGTCAGGGATTTCTCATGCATAGCGGCTCATTTGACAAAGCTGACTTAGAAAAATGTAAAGTTTGAATGGGTGTCAGCTTATGAAAATAGTTTTCAACAACTGAAAGAACATTTAATTACAGCTCCAATTTTGACCTTACCAGAAAGTGAGTGTGAATATGTCATCTACTATGATGCGTCTTGGATTAAATTGGGTTGTGTATTAATGCAGAAAGGCAAGGTTATTTGCCTATGCCTCAAGGCAACTAAAGAAACATGAACAAAACTACTCCACCCATGACATTGAGATGTCGGTTATTGTGTTTACATTAAAGGTTTGGTGGCATTACCTTTATGGTGAAACATGTAAAATCTATACGGACCATAAAATTTTGAAATACATCTTCGAACAAAAAGATTTAAATCTGAGACAGCATCGATGGATGGAACTAATTAACGTTTATGATTGTTCCATCCTTTACCATACAGGAAAAGTTAATGTAGTAGCAGACGCGCTCAGTAGAAAGACTAATGGTAACTTATCACATATAGAAGCTGATCGTAGACCCTTGATTCCTGAGTTACATGGTTTGGAAAATAATAGGGTTGAACTACAGATAGCTCCATCCGGTGTACTCGTGGCAGGGGTATAGGTAAGGTTTCCCTTGGTGGAACAGATTAAAGCCACTCAGGTGGACGATCTTGATAAGGCTAAGCTATTAGAAAGGGCAAAGTCAGAAGTCGATACTGGTGTCACAATTAATGACCAGGAAATATTATTTTACAAGGGTCAGTTATGGGTACCATAAGTGAATGAATTGAAGAAACAGATAATGCACTTTGCCCACTCGTCTTCCTATGCTATGCATCCAGTATGGAAGTGGGAGCAGATTACCATAGATTTCCTAACTGCCAAAAACCCTTATGGATTTCTTACCAGTGAAGGCTACTTATCCAGCTTCACAGTATGCATAGTTGTATCTGGACAGGGTCGTTTCACTTCATGGTATACCTTTGTCTATAATCTCTTATCTAGGTACTCAGTTCACGGCTCAGTTTTGAAAGTCATTCTAGGAGATTTTAGGGTCTCAACTACACTTTAGTACGGCTTTTCACCTCCAAACCAATGGTCAGTCTAAAAGGACAATTCAGGTGTTAGAAGATATGTTACGAGCCCGTGTTATGGAATTTGAGGGTAGTTAGCACTTTGGTACATTGGTTCATTCCCTATTACACAGCTAATTGAAGTAGTGTCGTACAGGCTAGATTTACCACCAGCATTGTCAAGAGTACATTCTGTGTTCCACGTGTCTATGCTAAGAAAGTACATTTCGGATGATACCCATATCTTACCAAATGTGTTAGTAGAGATAACTCCTCAGTTAGCATACGAGGAACAATCGGTGGCGATCATTGACTGCCAAGTTAGGAAGCTGAGGTCTAAAGAATACCCTTCGGTGAAGGTAATCTGGGAACACCATGGGAAAGAAGAGGCGACTTGGGAACCTGAAGCCCTCATGAAAGAGAAATACCCACTATTATTCAGTACGTGATCTTACTTAATAGTTCTTTTAGTATTTTCTTAGAATTCGAGGACGAATTCTTCTTTAAGGAGGATATAACTTGTAATGCCCAAAACTTTAAATAGAAACCACAACAACAACTTGAATGAGGGCCCGAATGTAAATAACTTTAATTCTATTATATTTATTTCCAGAAGCCCTGAACTTTGTCTTCATAACCGAAAATTTTCATAACCTTTTCGCAATAATTTTTCATAAAGCACCTATTGTGTCCAATAACCAATCTCTTACTTTGTTAATGGCTTCAAGGAAATTTCTTAATTTTTCTTTTATATTTGTTGGCTACATTTTAATTAAATTTCTCAAAATTGTGAAATTTTCAACTGGAAGAAATCGTAACCCAAAAAGAAATAATACAGAGTGCCCCATAAATTTATACAGCTCAAGAGAATATAGTTAGCACCATTTTAAAAAAAAAAATCTGAATTGTAAATGCCTAAGGAAAACATACACTTGTTGGAAATACACCAAGGAATCTAAGGAACCCAATAACCCAAAAAAAAATAAAAATGAGAGTGAACCCATGAAAGGTTTGTCATTATGTTGCCCCAAATTTAGAATTTCATACTAGATTTTTTTCTTGCACAAAGAAGGCATAAATTTGACTTACAACAAGTGGAAGTTCCTATATAGGATCATCCAAGTGAATGATTGATTTTACCTTGGATGAATTAGCTCCTAGGATACATTTTGCAGCAGAAACGATGCACAAAGGGGAGTTCTTTCTGTTACCACGATGGCGGGCTGTGACAGCTGGAAGACGGTGGGCGAGGACCAGTGGCAGTGAACCTAGCGACGGAGATAAATGCGTGAGGGAGGGGACTTTCCTGGGGTTCTCGGCGTCGAACAGAGCAGAAATTTTGGGAGAGGGGTGTGCGTTTGCTGGGGTATTTGGAGGAGGAAGGGGAATGACCAAGTGGCAAATTTCATAAATTTTCAATTTATTAAAATTTGTCACTTAGTCCTTCAATTTTAAGTTATTTACATTTAGGCCCTCATTTAAACAAATTTTTGATGTGGTTTCTATTTGAAGTTTTGGATATTACAAGCAGATTTTATATCAAACTAATATAAGTATATTTTATTTCAATGAAAAAACTATCAAAAATAGACATGGTAAAAGGACAACAAAATTAGGTGGGTTGGATGAATTGGCAAATTTTAAATTTAAATTTTATCTTATTTAATATTTTATTCCAATTCAAAATTAAAAAAAAAGCAAACTAAATAAATTTTGAAATTACCAAAAATAAATCTCAAATATTTTAAAATTACTAAATTTTTTCACATATTCTAAAATTATAAGAAAATTATAATTCTAATAATTCTGGCATATTTTATATATAACCAATATTAGCAGATTTTATTCCAATAGAAAATTTCAAAAAAATAGACATGACAAGAGGTTAATAAAATTGGGTGGGTAGGATAAATTGGTAACATCCAAATTTTAATTTTATTATTTAATATTTTATTCCAATTCAAAATTAAAAAAAACATAAGAAATTTCAAAATTACCAAAAACAAATTTAGAAGGTTTCGAAGTTACCAAATTTTTTTTACAAAAATTTTGAAATTGTACAAAAAACTATAATTCTAAGAAATTTAGAATTCAAAATTAAAAAGAAGCAAATTAAAGAAATTCAAAATCTAGAATTCTAATGAGATATAATTGGTAATTCATAACTATAGTCTATTGATTTTTTTTAAAAAGAATTAAATTTTAAAAAAAGAGAGAAAGAAACAAAGTAACACATGCAAGCATCATATAATGACACTTGTCAGTTTCTTATCAATTCACTAGAGACATTCTGTTTTATAATATAGTATAAATAAATTACCAAAAATAAATATGTTGAAGTTCGAAACTATCAAAAAAGGTTTACAAATTTTAAAATTGTATTCAAAATTATCATCCCAATAAATCTAGCATATCTTATATCAAACCAATATCAACATATTTTATTCCTATAAATAAATTATCAAAAATAGACAAGGTAAGAGGGTAATAAAATTAGGTGGATTTGATGAATTGGTAAAATTTAAATTTAAATTTTATCTCATTTAATATTTTATTCCAATTCAATATTAAAAAGAAGCAAACTAAAAATAATTGAAATTACCAAAAATAAATATTGAAGATTTCAAAATTACTAATTTTTTTTACAAATTTTAAAATTATAAAAAATATATAATTACAATAATTCTGATAAATTTTATATCAAACTAATATCAACAGATTTTATTCCAATGAAAAATTACAAAAGTAGTCATGATAAGAGGTCAATAAAATTTGATAGGTTGGATGAGTTAGTAAAATTTAAGTTTTATTTCAATTCAACATTAAAAAAAAGCAAATTAAAGAAATTTTGAAATTAGAAAAAATAAATGAAGATTTCAAACTTACCAAATTTTTTTTACAAAAATTTTGAAATTGTAAAACAATTTTAAATATGGCATTCAAAATTAAAAAAAAAAAAGAAAACTAAAGAAATTCAAAATATAGAATTCTATTGAGATATAATTAGTAATTTATAACTTTAGTCCACTGATTTTTTTTAAAAAAATTTACAAAAAGAGCAAGAGAGTGATATGTGTAATTACTGTAGAGTAACAAATGTAAGTATCAAAGAATGACACTTATCAATCTCTTGTCAGCCCACTTTACTTTAAAATATAGTATAGATAAATATGGACAACAGTATGACAAAAAGGTTTTAATTGAATTTTTAAAAAAATATAGGAGGATAATATTATCTAAATATTAAATAAAAAATCAAATTTAAAATTTTATAACTATGAACACCTAATTTTGTCCAGGGATTTATTAACATTAATAAAGTTCTCTCAAAAGAAATTGATTAAATAGTAAAATTCAAAAAAATAATAATGATGATGAAATGATAATAAAAAAAAATAAAAAAGGGGGGAAGGAAGAAGGTAACAAAAACAAAAAACAAAAAGGCACAAAATCACCTTTTGCAGCAAAAAAAAAAGGGGTCTAACAAGCCCAAACCAGTCAACCCGTACCCGCTGACCCGGACAGACCCTGTGACCCAGAGCCCGGAATTCCTCTTTGAAACCCTAATACCCAAATCTCTCAGCACCCTTTCCTCTCTTTCCGTCATAACCTCGCACGCGTCCCTGCCGTTTATCTCCTGCACCTCTACGCGTCCTTTTCCTTCCCACCATCTTGCCGGTTTCATCTCACCTATACTTCATTCTCTCTCTATTTCACGCCGCAAAACTCGTCCCCTCTGTTATCCTACTGTCATTCCTGATGAACCGTGCCTATCTTTCATATTTTTTTCAATCAGTGGCAAATTTCTCTCCTTCACTATCAAAGGGGGAAACCAAATCGAGGAAATTGGAGGTTTGATTGATTATTTTAGTTTGAATCGCACCGTGGGGGAAGGGATTTGATTCTTTTTGTTGGCTATAAAAGGAAAAGAGCCAACGGCAAAAAAAAGAGGAGGAGCCAACGAAAAGCTTCTAAGAAGAGACGAAATCGAGGGCCAACATATAGCAACTGAGAGTGAAGGAAGAGTCTCTGAATACAGTGACCCGTGAGCCTTCGAATTCGAGAGTCAAGGGTTTGTTCAAGTTGAAGTTTCAGGTCATTTAGGCATCTCGAAAGGTAATAATTTTCCCTCTGTTTGTGTGTTTTCCCATTCTTGTGCTTGATTGATTTTTAAGGGCTATGATGATCTGGTTCCTTTGTATTCAAAGTGGCCATATGCAAAAAGGGTTTTACTGTCTCTGATTTCAGCTAGGGGTTCATAATCAGTCTATCTTAAAAATTGATTTTTGATACACGAAATGTTCTGTTCACTGATTTGAGGATTTAAACACTTAAGTCTTTGCTTCACATTTTTGATGATTGAGTTTAGTGGTTCTAATCTCCTGGAATTTCAAGGAATTTAATCTAGTTTGATTTAGCTAATGTCAAATGCTCAGTCTCAATCTCCTCTCCACAGTCTAAAATACGTCTGGTCTGAATTTAATGTAAAATCACATGTGCTAATTCGCTAATTCAAATTTCAATCTATGACTTCTATCTTTTATTTGGGGAAAACAAATTTGATTTGGGGTTCTTGATACTCTAAGCTGGTATTTTCAAGCTTTGTTTTGGGACTTGGTTTTAAATATGTGAGATTTAAAATCTTAGCTCATGGACTTTAAAATGACTTCACTACTGGCTTTCAAACATGATTTGGTTTTTATCCTGATTCAAAGCATTTGTCAAAAGAGAATTTCAAATGCATACTGATTTATTATTCCAGACTTGATTCCAAGTGCAACATGAAATCTGTAAATCCGAGCATGTTGAGTCCGGTGGGGGCACTGGTCGAGTATAACATGATTTGTAATTGTGACTTTGTTTTGACATAAAACCTGTTTTGTATTTCATTGGAGACAATTTTCCCCTTTTAGCTCATGAGCTCAATATATCTCAATGCTTTGTGTTATGCGCTGTCACAACGTGACGGATGGAAAAAATTACACTGTCGTGACCTCAATGGCGATAAAAGGGAAAAAATACAAAGATAAAAATTGAAGTCGCCACCAATTAATTATAAGGATAATTGGGATCCTTTAATACCAAAAACTAGCTCTTGAAACCAGAGGATAGGTTCGGGAGTCTAATTAAGTGTGAGGAAGATATTAGGCACCCCACAGCGTCCATATCTAAGGATGGTTACCATAAATCGTTTGTGTTTAAATTTATTATTATTTTTAATTACCCCTTTTATTATTTCAATTTTTGAAGAAAAATAAAAAAGTGGGAAAATTGGACCTGTCTTACTGTGTAAGTGCCTACGTACCCTTAAGGGATCAAGGTCCACGTAGTTCGGATTAATTAAATTAGAATTTGTTTAGGAAGGATTAAGACAATATGGGAAATTAGGCTTCCACATAAGGTCCAACAAAATGAGAGGTTAATCATTCACATAAAGTTTGAGAAAATAAAAACTTTAAGGGAAAATAAATTTTCACATAAAACTAAAACAAAATGAGAAAGTATTTCTCCACATAATGTTTAAATTAAAGAAGACAGTATGAGAATTGAATTTCCACATAAAGTTAGGATAGAATGGGAGAGTATTTCTTCACATACTGTTTGAAAGGATTGAGGAATCCTGGCATTGAGTTTCACCAGCTTAGAAGCCTTAGGATGGCAAAATTTGAAATCGGTAAAGCCTGGGGGCCAAAATAGTATTATTGAAAATATTAGGGTCCAAACTTGAATTATGAAAAGTATTAGGGTTAATTATGAATTTTCAAAAGTATTGTGGCTTAAATTTGAATTATAAAAAGTGTTAGGGTCTAAATTTGAATTTTGAAAAGTATTGGGGGGTCAATTATGAATTTTTGAAAGTATTGGAGGTCAATTATGAATTTTCAAAAATATTAAGTGAAAATTTAAATTTATGAAGTATTGAATCAAAACTCATATTTTTGAAAAGTATTAAGGTCAAAATTCAATTTTTAAACTTTTATGGATCAAAATGACATTGAATAAATTTAAACCTCATTTTGAAGGCTTTTAATTGGGCCCTTGAAGCCCAAAACATATTTTATTTCAGTGGGGGCCTTCGAAACCCAATTGGGAAGGCTGAATTATATGGCCCTTTGAAACCCGATTTGGAAAGCTGAATTAAATAGCCTTTGGAACCCAATTGAGAAGATGTAACTTTATTAAAAATAAAATTTGGGCCCTTAAAACCCACTTGGATTTTAAAACCTCATAACCTCTCAAACAATGGGGCTTTTCAAATGCCTGACTCTCAAAATAATAAAATGAAGAGCAATAATAAAAGAAAAATCCTTAGGCCATGAAGCCTTTGAAAATGTTTTTTGAAGTCCTTTCCATAATTACAAAAAGTAGACAGCTTCTCCCAATATTCCAAATCAAATATCAGCATAACAAAAGAGGTGGCCTCCGAGCTTCAAAATATCCCTCGGTCACCTCTGATTTCTGGAAATTCACTCGTCTAGCCGTCGATTCCTTCTCTTCTCCCCTCGAGGTCCCTTTCTGCAGTTCTTTCCTCTGGTTTCTGCTTTTGTCCCCCTTCGATGGTCACGGCTTCGTGCTCTTCTATGTGACCCAGAAAATCCTTCCTTTGATTTGGGGTCTCCTGAAGCCCTCGGTTTGCTTCCAGAAATTCCCCCAAATTCCCTTTTAATTCAACCATTTTTTTAAACTTTGCTGGAAAATTCTCTTATTTGATCTCTCGATTTCTTCCAATCGCCTCTTCGAAAAACTGTCTCCGTTCTAAACTTGCCCTCATGCCGTTGATTCCCCCCTCTCCTTTATAGCTGAGCGATGTCTCTTTCTCCCTATAATGGCGTGAAACAGAGAAGTGATTGAGGGGTGCGGGTCATGTCGTGATAAGGGCATGATTTTGCAGAGATTTGATGGGGATTGAGGTGCGGTGTGGGGTGACCAGGCTAGCGCTACGCGTTGTGCGCAGGAGATGGAGTGAACAGAGGATGAGATCGCGCGGAGGATTGGGTGCCGAGATTGAGTGATTTTCGCAAAGGTGGGAGGAAGTTGGGTAGTGGTTCAGAGTGAGTGGCTAAAAGTGGGTGAAGACACCGTGAGGGAACCGTGAAAGTGAGGGGGCTATCGGGTAGGGCCGTGTGGTGGACCGGGTTTGGAGTATGGTTTGGGCTTCAGAAGAAGATGGGCCGGCATTTTTTGTGGAAGGATCAATTGGATGGCCACAAAAATGGCCTTTGGGCTTTTTTCTTTTTTTTTCTCTCTTTTTGGTTTAATTAATAATAATTTTTTATCTTTTATTTATCTTTTATTTTATTATATATATAT